>JAIFRP010000080.1:604000-617969 GCA_032403825.1 Odynerus spinipes | reverse complement strand
CTCTCTCTCTCTCTCTCTCTGTTTCTTTTTCTAGCTTTCTATCTTCTACCCTCCTCTTTACTTTGCAGCCCCTAAAGAGCTTAGCACAGAAATCCATCGTTGACCCCGGTGGTTCCAACGTCTGTTTCTCTCTTTCTCCTTCTCTGCCTCTCTCCCTTTCTCTCTCTTTCTCTTTGAATCTCCTTCCTTTGCTTTCGACAACCTCCAGCGTTCTATTACTTCCTTGTTAAAATCAATCTGCTATATTCTCCCCCCCCTTTCTCTCTCTCTCTCTCTCGCTCTGTCTCTTTCTCTGTCTATTTATCCCACACTATGCCATCAGCCATCTTTGCCTGATCGAGTTAAAAATGGCCGAAAAAAATTTGGAACGTCCTCCTCGAACAGAATCCCTGTGATTTATTTTCTCCTTCACGCTTAATGGACTACTTTCATCGTGCAAAACGTTCGAACGAGGGTCGAGTATCTTTGGCATACACGAAGGAAGAAATATTCAATATCGATGTCATTCCGTCGAACGACACCAAACGGAAGGGCATCGATCCATTTTATTTTCTATACCGGTATGTACTGTCATACTATTTCTTGCTCGGAGTCTCGACATTCTTCGATCATGTAGCTAAACAATCCCGTCTCTTGTCACGATCGTTAAAATATGTAACAACGATGACGTGTCGTGTCGAACAAATCGGAGAACGGATATGTATTTTTGCATTTTGCTATTATAAAGAACTAACAATGATTAACCGAACGATAACGATTCTATAGCATTGCTAGTTAACACTAGATTTACGGACTGAGCCAAGTTGACTAATTTTAGGTATACTTCTATAAATATATAAACAACATCCACAAATCTAGTGTTAATATGCTTACCAACAATTAATTTGTATTAATTACCAAATACTCGAGCATACTACTTAATACTATCTGTACTAACTTTTTAATAAAACTTTATATAACGTTCTCTATTCTTACTTTCATATAAACAATAAACCACAGTAGTATATCGGCAAAAATTTAGGACACCCCATATAACCGAGTACGAAAGAATCCTATCTCCCTCTCGCCGCTTCGTTCTCCGTATCCAAGCAAATTATAATACAAAGTATAAACGCGTGATCGGTGCAAGCGATAATCTATCGATGGCATAGAACTCAAGGATCACTTTGAAAACGCAATAGACGAGGATGATGAGGAGGACGAGGACGTCGGTGTAAATAGGAAACCGATCGACCTTGTTCCTTCGGCTCGGCGGCAGTGCATCGTCTGCGTTGCTGCCTCTTCGGAATAATGCCGACCTTATGGATGATACATGCACGTTGAGTTACAGCTGTCAGCTTGACGCTTGGCCGGCCCGTGAAGTTAACATTTCATTCTTCCGTCTAACGGACAAGAGTTGGACGTGCATATAAACTTTGACTCGAGGAAAATCGAGAATGCGCGTAGTACATACCAACGAGAGAATCGAAAGCGTTCGCGCAACTATCCAGAGGAATGAAAAGTTACTACGATAGGGAATAAAGCTCGTAAGAAAAGTGTGACGAACAAAGTACTTGCTGCGCGTGGAAAAGTGGAAACGTGATCGATGGAAGTTTATATTATTATGTGTGTGTAGTATGTGTATAGTATATGTATATATAGATTGTCAGAAAAGTCTGATACCAGGGGATCGGTATACGATAATTATAAATAATATTATATAAATTATAACATAGTGACATACAAAATAGTAGGTACAATCAAAAATAATATTCCTTTATATAGCAAAAGTAATATAGATTTTTACGCAAGATTATAATATATTAATGATAGTTACTGGATGTTAATTTGTATGCCATCTATGGTAACCGATAGATTATATAACAAAGTAGTTAATGGATTTTTATATTTTTCCCATAGGACCAGACTTTTCATAGGTGTATGGTATCCTATCTTAATCGTCGAGCAATGACAGTTTCTTAAGATCTCTTTTATCGTTAGCGTGGATCGATGAAATCGAAACACCGCGAAGCTATGACATAACTGAAGACTTTACACGGACATCGTCCGATTTGAAAATCGGCACGCACATGTCGAGCCTTTTCATTTTTAAACGTCTTACGTCCGTCCGTCTGTCGTACTTCACTACCCTTCTTTTCTCTTTTAATTCTCGACGAGCGTATCCCGGCTACTCGGGAAACGGATAGCCGTTATAGATTATTACACAAGTGTATCCACCAGAGAAATATATGCTTTCCATTGTACTGTTAAATATATAATATTGGACGGCAATGAAGAGGACGATGTAATAAAATATGTATTGTCTACTAAAGAACGATGTAGGTAACATAGGTAGGTACACGCTTCTAGTAATAGAAAATGAGCTTGTATGTACTTGAGAGATCAATCATTTTCACAAGAAACTTATTATAACAAGGCTGACACTTTCCTTTGATTTTCAGAATCGAGCGCTTCTTTCGTCTCGTACTCTCCAAGAAGTAATATAATAATAAAGTAAATAATAATAATTAAAAC
Organism: Odynerus spinipes; assembly: GCA_032403825.1. Classification (NCBI taxonomy): domain Eukaryota; kingdom Metazoa; phylum Arthropoda; class Insecta; order Hymenoptera; family Vespidae; genus Odynerus; species Odynerus spinipes. Next base: position 615,455 of record JAIFRP010000080.1, on the reverse strand, counting down.
TTTAAGGTAACACGTGTCACGGATCTCGAATTTTATTTCTCGTTCACAATGCAGGACCATCACCGTGTCAATATTCGCCAAGATCTAATCGCATAATTTAGATTCAGATTGAATTAGAAAGATTCCATTCGTCGAGGTATAACGGAATAATTTATACGCCCTCGCGAGTTTCGTCGTGATGCATTCTAACGATAGCGATGTAACAAAAAGTCACGGTGCATTTTCATATCAAAATGGCCGCTCGGCTAGTCACAGATCGAGAGAAACGGACAGAGAAAAAAAGAGAGAAAAGAAGCAAGTAAAAGTAAAGAAGAAGGGACGGATGGGCAGGCGTTGCCAACCTAACGCAATAATTACAACGTTAGACACATCGGCACGGTCTTTCGTTCACGTCGACCCGTTATGTCATTATCCCATTTATTATAACGATCAGGAGCATCGCGGACCGGATTCCACGCCCGTTTCTCGCTCAACGGACGCAAATTGCCCGGCACTGAATCAGTCGGCGCTCGTCGGGCCCGTGCATGAGCTTTACACGCACACGCACACATAAACGTGCGCATTACGCCAACGTACACGAAGAAACACCGGCTTCGGGATGATGTCTTGATACGGAATGCACGTTCGTTAATCGCCGTTTAATCCACGCTTCTCTCTCTTTCTCTCTCTTTCTCTCTCTCTCTCTCTCTCNNNNCTCTCTCTCTCTCTCTCTCTTCTCTTTCTCTTTTGCATTTCGCACACGTCGGCTTGGCGAACCGACAACACATGGGCCTCTTCTCGTCCGTAAATTCGTCGTGATCATGAGAAAAAGCGGAAAATGAGGAGATAGAGAGAGATAGAGAGAGAAAGAGAAAGACGGAGATAAAAGCGACTATGAGATAGACAGAGACATGAAGAGAGAGAGAGAGAGAGAGACGGAGTGATTCGTTTCTTCTGTCGTTTTCTCTTTCTGTTTCGTTTCTGGGCTTCAAAAAAGCGACGCTGAGAATTCGTGCGATCGTTACCACCCGAGAGCTAAACTCCCGAGGGAAATTTGCGGGAGTGCGTGCAAAACGCAGCGCTCGCAACGAGATACCCTCGCTACGAGCGATACGCTAATGCTGAGAAAGTGAGCGACTGAGCGAATGAGAGAGAGAGAGAGAGAGAGAGAGAGACGTTGGAGAAATCGAGCCCTTTTTCTCAAGCACGACAAGAGATCGCAAAGGAAGGGTCCGAGGACAACAACGATGACGCGATTTCTCTCATAGTGTCCAACGATGACGAGTCAGATGATGGATTTGAAGTTTAGCAAGGAGCGGCTTCCGGTAAGCGGAATAGTCGCTGCTTCGTTGCGAACCAACTTGCCTCTCGCTGGCATCTGGGTTACTGGATGTCGAGCATTATCGAAGTACGTAATTTCTTAATCTTTTTTTTATATATAATTTGTGCAATGTATTTTATTTAAAAAAAGAGAGAGAGAGTATAAACGATTGTAATCCGATCGATCATTTTTCGACCTAAAATTATTTTGAATTGTATACGGGGATAATCGTTATCGATTACGTCACATACAAATAACAAATCTGTAGGCATATATATGTAGGTACATATACACACCTATAATATTACTCCGGTATACTCTCGATTTGAAATAAATATTTGTACTAAAACGGATAAAATAATAATTCAACGATGTTTATTCTCTACATTGTAAAACCGTTTGTCACGGAAAAACGATTTAAAAAAACAGCAAACGTTCTCTTTATTTTTGAAGTAGGTACGTGAAACACGACGGCTCGCTGGAAGGTGCGATTTCGAGGTGGATTTAAAGTGCGAAAATCGCATGTAAAGCACGAACGCAAAGGGAAAGAGAGAGACACAGAGACAGAGTGAAAGAGAGGGCCAAGATCGGTGGTTCTTCGACGCGATGGACAGCAAAATGGCCCCCGAGACTCGAAGCTCACACTTACTCACGCAAACTGGCACGCACGCACGCACGCACGCACGATGCCTCGAGGAGCACGCGATTTTGTAATGAAAGCGTGCGTGTACAACCCTCCACCGTCTCTGTCACTCCCACTCTCCATTCCTCTCTCTCTCTCTCTCTCTCTCTCTCTCTCTCTCTATCCCCCCTCTCTATCTCTTTCTCTTTTACATTGGTGCTACGTGCACGCAATCAAAGCACGTTGACGGTATTAAGGAGTGCATCGTTTGTATGTAACAATCCGAGTGGCATTTTTTCCATGACTTTTTCATAAAATGAGCGTTTTATGATCCCACACTCGTCCTCCCTTTCTATACACGATACATGTATTATAAATATGTAAGGATACATTGTTAATTTTTTGATACGTTTATTTTTTGTCTCGGCGGAATTTCGTTTTAACGAGATACGCGAGAGCGGAGAGAAAATGTGAAATTCAGTTTAATTATAGTCTCGCGAAACATTTTTCTGACCAAAAAATTCTACACGATTTCTACGGTAGAACAGAGACACACGATATCCTTTTATCAACATTTTAGTATTTTTATTTCAGTAGCTTGTTCGTAGCGATGTAAGCGATCGTTTGTCTTAGCTTCGAACTTCGAAAAAGATCATTCAACCCTGCTCTCTGGAAACGTTCTTTCGTCGAATTCGTATCGCGATCATTTTCCTAAAGATATACGCATTCATTAGCACGACTTGTCCGCGAGAATAGGAGAGGAGACGGTTAATGCAGTACCATGTTATTATTCAAATTTGCCATACGCTCGGAAAACAGCACTCCTGTTCGGTGTATCTACTTATGTAATATGATTAATTATCTACCGCGAATGATGCAAGTACGAGAGAGAGAGAGAGAGAGAGAGAAAGGCAAATAGAGAGATAGAGATAGAAAGAGAGAGAAAGAGAAAGACAGGTTGTAAATATTTGCTCTATCGTCGATTTCAACGTGCTGTTTGCCATTCCCGTAAGAAATCGTAGTAAATATTGTAATAAGCCGCGTTTGATAATCCACCTCTTTTTGTCGCCATGCATACACATGTATACACAAACATAACTTCCGAATACGTCTACATATATATGTTCGTGTGTGGTCCATGACTCGTAGCGCTTTTCATAACGATCGTTAAAAAGTTATTACGTCGGTGCAACAGGGGACGATTATTTTCCGTCCGAGTTCGTTTACTTCGAAAGGAACACGAGAACGGTACAAGATTGGAATACCCAATTTCGTGCATTTAAATTTGCCGAATGTTGATGACCTAGCTCGGATATCGACCACCGGTAAGTATTCATATAAAATATAGAAAAATGCCGGAGAGTTATTAAAAAATAAGTAAAAACGAAAGAGACGATTTGATTTTATTCGAATGTCGGACACGTCGCGTTGGTACCAACGAAAATTTACACAACGTGAAATATCGGTTATGCGTGCATTATAATATAAGTAGGTACGCAAGGAGAGACAGAACCATTCGTGTAAACGCCCGCGAATGTGGGATAATTTAAGATGCGAGATAGGTTTGCTCGAGTTTTGCTAGTCTCGCGTTCGGTGTCGGCCGACTCGATCGTTTCCAAGTGTAAATTTTGGAAAATTGTAAAAAGATCGATAAACCGATAGCGATTTTCTCGGCATTTCCAATCAAGCATAAAATAGAAAATTGATTTTCCATATGACCGGCGCTCTCGATCGATCAACGCACGCTTGGAATTCATTGTACTTTGCGACCATTTTTACGGAGTCCGCGGTTCTCTCTTTTCGATCGAAGAAGCACACGACGACGAGTTCTTCCCGTTTGACGTCGAAGACGAGAGAAAGGTCGCGCATATAATTCCTGTATTTCCAGTATTTCAGGTATTCGGACCGGTGTCAATCGTCGACGCCCCGCGGAGAGAGTCACCGCGACTCGACGAAGAGCGACTCGAAATTCGAATCGAACTACTTCATTAATCGTGTATCTTAACGACGACGACGGCGGCCGGCCGCGGTAACGTTTGACATCGATGCCAATCGACTAATCAAATCCCACGAACCGACGATGCAACATTCAACGATCGCAAGATGTGGTAGGTATTATAAAAGTTGTAAATTATCACCGCGAGCGATTATAAAATTGTACGAATTCGAAGATCGTGAGATAACACCCAATAAAGAGACGGGGAGAGATCGGCTAGACACATTTCTCAACATCGGGGAGTTTCTTTCGACGAGATCGAAGTTGTGGCGATTTTACTACCGGCAAATTTGTTCGTCCGAACGTAAAAACGTAAGGATCGCATTCCATAAAGAACCGAATAAAATTGTCACGGAAATTTCGCGGTACGCGTTTCGGAAATACCAAAATCTATTCCTAACTAGTTCGAAGGTAGAAGACTCGAGTATCGGAAGGACCTGTGCTCGCTCCCACGCTAACGCAAAACGGGCGACCGGTGACACGACGAAGGGATTGACGCTTTTAAACGGAAGCAACAGGATCCCTTTTTTCCATTCCAAGTCCCTTTCCGCGTCCCTTCTCGTGGGCCTCCTCCTATTTGCGCAGTCCCTTCGCGAGAACGGTGTTTGCTCGAAGTGCACTCATTTTTATTTGCTGTCCCTCGGATTTTCCCGAGGAAGCTGCCTCCGGGGCACGAACGCCGACCGATCGGGATTAGGCGACCGACTGGAGATTGTTTGCCCTAATTTCCTTCTACCACTTTGACTTTCTCGTTAAAGGACGAGGGCAAAAGGACCGACGCCTTGGAAACTAAAGTCAAAGTCAAACAATTTGGCGCCACGATAGAGATCTCGAAAGAGGATCACGAAGAGGTAATCGTTCGAAGATTTTGCCGGGGAATTTGTGCAACTCGTTTCAGGATAGCGTTCAATATCTTCTTTAATACTATTGGTATTACTGATTTCTCGGAATGCAAAAGTTTTAGACGAGCAATGTACCACTTGTGACTTGTAGATGTTCACTCTCACTTACATAAAAAATAAAACAATCTACCCTATAACTTAAAAACTACTTTAATTGATAATATTAACACATGTGAACGAAATATGTGAATCGGCGTTTAATATTTTAATAACTACCGTATTAAAAAAAACATTATTAGTATCATCGATAATTGTGCCAAGCAATTTTTAATAAGAGATTTCATTTAATAAAATATTTACATTGCTTCGAATAGATGCGTTTATATTTCGCATAAATACTGAAAATGCGCGGGAATCTAGACCCAATTCGTGTCGCAATTTACCGTCGACAACATATTAAGTTTTCTAAGGTTGCTGTTGTAGCTTATCGATTATCGAATTTTCGATTTTGACTTGATACAAGGAAAACGTTCGTCGCTGCTCTCTAGGTATTGGAAAATGAATAACGCAGATCTAGAAAGGATTAAACGAACGTCTCGCTAGTTTTACCGAAGGAGCTGGCCGATAAATCGTTTTTCTTGGCAGGCAAGGAGCTCCCATTTACGTCACTCTGGAGCAGCACGGCGGCGGTCCGCGTGTAACGGAGCGAGCCACCTTGAAAAGGGCCTCTATCCCAAAGACATTAGCTCACTTTATTCATACGAGCTGGCGCTCGCGCCTGAAAGACTTTCGGTACGGCGTAAGAAGAGGAGTGGCGAGACAGAAAGAGAGAGTGAGAGAATGAGAGAGAGAGAAAGAGAGAGAGAAGATTTTCAAAAGGGATACTCTTTACGGCGTTTCTCGAACGCGTTGAATCTCGCAGGAATCTGGAAAGGAAGAAGGGTTGAGCTCTCGCATTATTCCTGCGTCGATCTTCCCTCTCGTTCCATCTCTCGTGGAAAGCAACGGACAAGAGAAAGATAGGCAGACAGAGAGGGGAAGGGAAAGGAAGAGAGAGAAAAAGACGTTCGTCTATTAGCTTGGCAAAAAGGGTTCGAGGATTTTTCGAGGAGCATTTTCTGGGCTCGTGCACAAACTGGATCCGATCTCTTGGTCGTCCACCTTCCGTTTCTCTCTTTCTCGCGCGCTCTCTCCTTCTCTCTTTCATCTTCGTCTTAATGCTAGTAAACGTAGAAGCGCGCCTCCTGCCGTACGATGTAGGTGAAGCGTGTATAAACGCCGTGGCCGGGGCGTCTTTCGACGACAATCCGTCTGCTTCTCTCTCTCTCTCTCTCTCTCTTTATCTCTTTCTCTCTGTCTACGTTCGCAGAGAGCCGCAGTATGGAGGTAAGAAACTAGAGAAGCGAGAGACGGAGAGAGAGAGAGAGAGAGAGAGAGAAGAGGAGGAAGAAAAAAGCAGGAGAGTGGCCGTAACAAAGGTCGGCCTGCTGGCACACCACGTAGACCGCGCGACAGCCAGCCATTGACATCCAGGCTGGACCCTGGGTAAGGAGGACTAGATTTCACGAGCCAGCGATGCAGGATCCTTCAAAGGGCGCCGACGAAGTGCCGCAAAAAGGATTCGCAAAAAGGAGAAGAGGCTGGAAGGGGAAGAAGCTGGAGGAACCCAGAAGAGAGGGGGGGGGAGAGAGAGAGAAGATGGAAAGACGGAACAACATAAAGAGAAAGAGAGAGACACTGGGAAGAAAAAGGCAGGCTTCCTCGGGTTAATGCCGGTTTCCGCGGTGTGCCCCTGTTTCATGAAGGAGGAACGAAAAAAGATGAGAAAGAGTACCATGGGGCTAATAGAGAGCGAGAAAGAAAAGAGGGAGGAGGGAACTACTTGACGGCGAAATCCGTCGCGATAACTTAATCCAAGGATTACTCTGCGGTTGGAATCCTCGCGGAAATCCGATCGTACCAGCTCGGCGTTCCTGACGTAACCCCACTCTTTCTCTCTCTCTGCTTCTCTTTCCGTCTCTTTCTCTCTATCTCTCTCGTCTGCTTTCATCTCTCCTTTTCTCTACTCCGTGAGGTCAGGCGTCGCGAAAGAAAACGGGACGAGCAACAACGCTGCTCGGTTTCCGGTTACCCGAGGCGCCTCGAGGGCCGGTTTCCTCCAAGCCATGGCACGCCACCGGACGCACGATCGATCTTTTCGATTAATTCCGATTCGTGCTCGAATCGGGCCCCGACTAGTCGTCGTTATCTCGATCGGAAGATTTCGGGTTCGTGCTTGTAAGCGTGATGAAGACCGACGTTCGGTGACTTTGTTGCCCCGCTGACTACTACCAAGCGCCCACGGGAACTTTCTCGTGGTTGCTGCCACCTTTTTTTTCCCCTCTTATTTTTCTTTTCCCTCGTATGCGTTTGAACGAAACTTTAAAATTCGCTAGCGGAACGAGTTGGACCGATCGGTGCGAAGAGACGACGAATAAGCGGTATAAAAGCACAGTCGAGATTAGCCGAGAAAGGTTAACCCGTAAAAGATTAATCGATGAAGAAAATAGGAACTTAGAAGCTAGTAAGTAAGTAATTGGTTGGTTGGCGTTACGTACAGTACTTACAAAGCCGTGCTTGTCGCTGATGTTGTTTGTGAGCTTGAGCTTGTGGAAACTCACGACCTTCTGCATCCACTGCTCGCCGCTGCTCGGCGAGTCCGGATGAATGTACATCCTCTTCGGCATTTCCGGATCGGCCTTACCGGCTACCATCCACCTGCTGCTCCACCGAGGACAGTTACAGAAAAAACATCGTTAGCGATCGAACCTTCTTCGACTCTTTCGCGAGAACCTTTTAACGCTCTAGGCTCCGACCGACCTGGTGAGCCTAAGGATCTCGTGAAAGTCGAATAAAATCGATATTTAAGAAAAAAAGGGGGAAAAAGGGAGTGACTCGAGGGACAGACCACTGCGAACCGATTATAACAAACTCGGAAACGACCGTGGGCGATACGACAAGCTCAAAACGCCAATGAAACTGGTCTCTCGTTTTCTTTTAAGAAGAAGAAGAAGAAGAAGAGGAAGAAAAAGGGAGGGCGTGCCCGTCGTTGCTTTCGAAGTCTCATCGTCCTCACTCGCAGGTGGGTCAAGCCGAAAGACGCGAGGTACCCCGAAGGAAGAAGAAGAAGAGAGAACTCGTTCGACAAGTTCCAAAGTGGCCTGCGGTCGGCAGCGTGATGTAATCGTTCATTGTGGTCTGCCTTTCGATTGCCCGCCCGTGTAAGAGAGACGCCTCGCGAGAACTTTTCTTTCGGAGAAAGGCGCGCGCGACCACCTCGTATAAAAAAGACGAGGATTCTCCCAGTGATCCCTGCTACCCTGTCCTACCCATAATCCCGGACCCCTTCCCCCTCTTACTTCAATCGTCCCGCGGATCGCGTTATTGACCCTAAATCACGGGATAATGAGCGTTTATACGGTACTTCGTTTAAATCACAATATACTCGACAATGGCCACGACGAGGACGACGACGACGAGAACTTGCCGTTAATGTCGACTCGCGAGAAGATCGCGAGGATGATAGAGCGATAAACTCGAACTCGATGTTAATTCGACCCACCGATAGGAAATGAAAAAATAAATAAAGAATCAAATAAAGAAATAATCATCGGTCAACGATACGAAGTACTCGAGGTTCCCGAATCGATGAAAACTCGCTCGAAGCCGCTACAACTATCCGAAATAATTCCCCTTCCTTTTTTCTCCTTTAGTCTTCGAAAACACGGCATAAACCGAGAAGACGCGGAAACAATTTCGTCGCGAAAATTTCACCGTTATTACCTTTCTCTCCTTCTCGTAGTTATCGCGAGGCATCTCGGCCGACCAATGTGAAGGCTTGTTGCGATCCCCATACTAGTCGAAACAATTTTCCCAGAAAGTTACGCCCTCGCGTGATACCGGGGAATTGAATATTCTACGTGGTTTGCATAAAATGTTGCTTCCATGCCGTTGATCTCGTAATATTTGTTTTAGAGGCTGTTAAGAACGTTCCTTCGCTCGTGCAGTTCGTTCGCTCGTTGCAAACGATTTCGATTCGGCCCTACGCAGACCGATTGCGATAATGAAATTTGAATCGTCTCGAAAAGACGAGAACGTCGTTTCGATCGCGATTAAAGAAATGGACAAATGAAATATTCAAAATTGATCGTGTCATTTCGACGAGTATGAGGAATTGTTCGCAGCGCACGCTTCACACTTTCAAGGGAGAGCTTTAATCTTTAATTAAGTTGATAGAACGATCGTACGAGGACCGAGGATCACGAGAAAACGTACGAAGGTGTAACGGCATTACGACGAACGATCGTGCGCGATAAGGAAAGAGTAAAAAAAAGCTCAATTTTCGTGATCCGTGGTCGTACGATCGCGAAGGGACGATGTTTATCACCTGTTGTGAAACTTATATCGGCACTCGTCCGATGCCACGATGTCCATTAGCAGTATGTAGCTAGCCTGCCTGTCTAACCCGGACACCCTCACTTTATACGCGGGAAACATGCGTCTGCGAACAATTTTGCGATCGCAAAAAGAAACACAAGGTCAATTAGTTCTACCGTCCATCCTTTGGCTTTTTTTTAAATTCTTTCTCTTTCTCCTTTAAATTATTATTATTATGCCTTCTGTCTCATCACGTTGGTCAGCACGATGTCGCACAGCTAACGTCAATGAGCTTTCGTCCGAACGATCCCGATGAATCCTTCCTAGAAGTATTCTCATTCTCCTTCCGATATCTAACGAATGATCTCGTTTCAACGTCGATCGATCCTCGAGGAGTGATTTTAATGCAGAATTTTTTTAATCCCGTAAGCGAGCGCTTTCTAAGTTGGTTACCGGTTCGAAGCAAGGATAACGAATGTAAGATCATTGGAAAGAAGCTGTAGAGACGACGCTCTAATTAACGGAACATACTTGAATTAACTTTCCGCGGGGATTCAGGATTTGTACTCGATCGTCGAGTGAAAACGCTCGCTTACCGACTGCGTTCGGTTGAAAAGATAGAGTGAAACAAGCAAAAAAAAAAAGATAACGAGAGAGAGAGAGAGATATATATATAGCAAGAGGGACGTAGAACAAGGAGAAAAGATTCTTTCGAGGAAGCCTTCATCAGGATCGTTAGCACGAGCTGCCCCCGTGACAATTATACTTTTATGACTTTCTTTCGGGCTCTCCCCTTCGACCCAACTCGAAAGCTCTACCTGTTGTGAAACTTGTATCTGTAGTCGTCGGCTGCGACGATGTCCAACAGGAGGATATACTTGGCCTTGGCATCCAAACCGGAAACTCGGAACTTCATCTGAGGGAACATCTGCCTGGACCCCCGATCAACATCGAAAGTACGATTACATCTTCTTATCTCTTATCGTTAGATATTATTTCTATGATTATTTTAACGTCACCTTAGAAACGCTAGGAACGATTCTGTTGAAAGTGAACACAATTTTAACGCGTTATCTTTACGTGATCTTACTTCGAACGTTTGATGGTGGTTTTTGGACTGTCTTTCAAAAAAATTCAATTTTATGCTAGTTTATTAAATATTCGTCTAATAAAAAAGTTGTGTTCCCTTTCCAAAGAGTCATTTATAGATAACAAATTAGAACGCAATGTCGCTACTTAAAACTAAAGTATAGAAAACGTGAAGATCGTTGCACAGCACTGGTAGTCACCTATGACTTACGATTAGAAAATTTCATGGTGAAAATACTAGTACACGATTTCCATGGTACAAAGGAGATCATCGCGAGTGAAAAGTCGACTAAAAAGAAGGTCGTCGACCGTAAGACGAGTTCTGCAGCAAGGGGTCAGAAAGTGATTCGTGCGATCGTCATAAAGTAATCCGAGAAGCGCGTCGCTTCCTGTAAGATAAACTTCGTGGTCTGCTTCGTTGATGCGCTGGTGCGCCTTGAGAGAGAATGAGATAGAAAGAGAAAGAGAGTCACGTCGTCGCCTCGAAGACGACGAGGACGCTCGGTGGAATCCTGAAAGGTCGGAATAGAAACGTGCACGAGTCAATCTCCCGTCCTGTCAGACGACGAACGCCGGATGCTGGGAAGCGCCGAAGAAGAAGAAGAGGAGAGAAGAGTCGAGCGCGTTCCCGCGGAATAAAAAGCAGATCTCGTTCCGTCTCTCTCTCTCTCTCTCTCTCTCGCTCTTTCTCTCGTGTACACACGTTGGTACGCGAATCAGCACCAACGTGATCTCCAAGAGAGGAGGACGAGTGTGCGAGCTTATCGAGGAACTTCGCGCTGCGGAATTATTTTCTTACGGAAGAGAAATACTTGAATATCGTGTCCTTATCCGGATTCTGCGGCTAGTCTCCCGCTTCGACTCTCTTTCTCTTTCCCTTTTAGCGCGGAATAGTTTTCGGACAAAACATCAACGGCCCAGATCGTGGCATTTAAAATTTACGCTCCTTCTCTCTATCTCTCTCTTTCTCTCTTTCTCTCTTTCTCTTTCTCTTCCCTTTCTTCGGCAGATTCTCTTTGAAATTTCGTCAATTTCTTTCTCAACGAAAAATATATAGTACGGTGTCACGTAGCGATCACGACGCGTGGAAAGAAAGGATACTGTTCAATTGCCGCGAAGAGAATCACGTTCTTTTAAGTTTCGGGACCAGTCTGTGCAACGAATCAACATTAGACCTAAGTTTCATCGTA
>JAIFRP010000080.1:591500-601500 GCA_032403825.1 Odynerus spinipes | reverse complement strand
ATCCTACCGAAAAAGAGAAAGAGAGAGAGAGAGAGAGAGAGAGAGATGGAATGAAACATCGAAAATAACCTACGAGAAACGTCTACCGTTCTACTCTCGTCCTTCGAAAAAGCACACCGCCCTTGGCCCTTTTATCCTTCGGAACTTTGATCTCCGAGTTTTCGTGGATTTTAACCCTTCACACATACGCGTATTATACGTATGTTTGTATATAGTATATATCAATTTCTATGTATGCGTGTACGTGTGTGTATAGAGACCTACTCTTTAGACCTATCGAAGCAATCGGTCCAGAAAATTTGTCTTTTCAAATTTCTGTCGTTCGTACACGTTTTTTTAAAGAAAGAATCTACTACGGTCACTTTTTCTGAAATTATCTATACCCTGAAATGATCAAATCGTCTTAGATTCTGAGGTTTACTCAAAAAGTGCAAATATTGGGAGTATTTATTAATTTTTACCATTTCTACACAAATTATTCGGCTTCGAATGTAAGGTCGTTTTTCCTTGAAAGGACTTTAACTCATCTGTATAAAGACGGATCTGTCTCCGTAGCAAGAAATCATCGTCGGTGATTACACCGAGAGAAAGAGAGAGAGAGAGAGAGAGAAGAGCACTTTGACAAGAGTATCTTCGGAAGACATTACGACTTCCTAATTTCGGTCAGTCTGTGACCAAGCTGTCACATAATTTCCATGCTACACCGAGCGACTAACGAGCGGCAATAAGAATAAACAAATTATCGGATCGCGCTCGTCGTTGAACGCACCCGTTGAAAGCTGTAAATCGTCTGATAAAAACTGATAATAAATAACTTGCCTTTGAAACTCGTCCGGCATCCCGTTCTCTTTTCTCTCTCTCCTTCTCTTCTTCTCTCTCGCGAACGCATCTCGTTCCTCCCTTCGTCCGCTCATATCGTTCGAAACTATAACTTTTAAAGTCACGATAACGACGAGGCACAAGGCAACTACGAGAGCGAACGAAGTCTCGCTCATTCGAAAAATAGGAGGTCCATAGACCGACTTATATTACCTCTAACATTAGCGAGAGTAGAGCGAGAGCGAGAGAGAGAGCAAGATGGAGGATCCCGTTTCCTTCGATGAGAAAGGGCGTAACCCCGTGACATTCTTTTCGACGGTAAGCCACCGGCGAACCTTTCTGGGATTTAATGGTTCCTCGTTTTACGAGATTACGGGAAAAAGAGAAAAAGGGAAAAAGCGAGAGAGAGAGAGAGAGAGAGAGAGAGAAAGAGAAATTTGGGGCTCTCGATGAGATACCCCTTTTAAACGCATCGCCGGAAATATTTCAACGAGCACGGCCAAAGAAACAAACGCGAACTGTCTTCGAGAGACGAAGAAAGAAAAAGAAAATTGGAAATAAAAAAAAACGGCGTAAAGTATCACGGATCTGTACTCCAGTTTCAAGATCAGGCGATAAATCGTGCTGAGTGATTTCTAATCTCCTGTCTCGCCCGTTAATAAATTTAACGTTTACTTTCCCGCACAATCGTATTCACCACCCTCTTCTCTCTCTTTTTTCTCTTTCTTCGTATTTGTTTCTCAGACGGTGCTAATTTTCGGTCTTACGACTCTATCGGCAGGTCTCGATCTAGCTAGCGACCCCTTGGGCAATCGTCTCGAGCCTTTCGTGCTGCCCTTCAGTTTCTACCTTGTTAATAGAAGAGAAATAAAGAAAGACGAAGATGGAAAGAGAAAGAGTGAAACGGAGAAGAATGACTCGTCGAACGCGAAGAAGTTATCGAGAGAGGAGCTTTTAATTCATCGAGTACGCTTCGAAACTAACCACTGTATCAAATTCTTATTAGGTATAAACTAAGAAAATCATTCTACTTTCGATCGTTGTTAAATAAAACAAGATAATTCGATATTAAAAAATATAAAAAAAGAGAGGGTGAGCGAAAATATGGAAAGAGGAATACATATCGTTTGCAGGTCCCATAGGACACGCTAGATAGAGACAGAAAGATAGAAAGAGAGCGAGATAAAGAGAGAAAGAGATAACGCGTGCGCAGTTTACCAGAAACAATCGTATCGCGTGAAAAAGATAGAATCGTCGATACGATAGAAGTTCTCGTTGCAAATTTACAACGATCATTCTCTCCTCTCCCTTTCCCTTTCTCTCTCTCTCGGTATTTTTCTCGATCTCTATCGCGATCGGTTCTCATCACACGACTCCTCCTCCGCTCACCGATCGAGCTACAACTTTCGAGCACGCGAATGAATTCATTCGAGACTTCCCATTTATTTCTAAATTACGAGAAGCTAATGCTAGAGTATATATGCCTTTGCTCGGAGTTACTTGTTCATTTTTCCACAATTTTCTACGCATAGCTACGTAACTTCCTTAAGTAACGAGTTAAAGTTAAAGTAGATGTAAGCGTGTCAGAATGAATAGAAAATAGTAATCAGCCCATAAGGTGAAAATTGGAGAGAGAGAGAGAGAGAGAGAGAGAAAGAGAGAAAATAAAAGAGAGGGGATAGAGAGACAATGCTTGGAGCAAAAAATTGATATAATTTCCTCGTTGGTTCATCGATGCATACGATGCTCACTGATAACTACACCGGCAACGTCAAGATTTAATGACGTCAACGAGCGACGAAGCAACGATGCGAACCGTGCTTACCCTCGAGCGAAATCAAACACGCCGTTGGGGGTTTATCATCGATGCATTTGTAAATACCGTTACAAGCAGCTACAGCGGCAGTCATTCGTGTTGAGGCAACTGGCAACGCGCAATAGTCATCGGATCTTCCGACAGCAAAAACTTTTGCTCCCCCGCGAGATCATTAAGAACCGTGAACGGGAGTACTAAATTTCGAGTGTGCTGCATTACAAATTTATAGAGGGCGTACAGAAAAAAAAATGAAAGAATTCGAGGAGGGTAAACGAGACTCGCGTTACCAGAAAGTCACGAGAAGTCATCAAAAGTGCCAGAACTTTAAATGCCAGAAGATTGGACATACAATTTCAAGATTAAAGATAAATTTCTATCTACTACCTCATACTATTGGAATTTCAATTTTGAACCAATTCGAATTACACGATTTTTCGTCTATCTACTAAGCGTATCTATATAAAAGTCAGACTCAGCACGAATTACTTGCTTATTAAATTTACAACAAGACGAGACAAAATTCTTACCCGGATCTCACTCGATAAATCGATGTTTCGCGATTATTTATGACACGGGCACACATGCAGCGCGATATTTTCTTTCTCCAAAAGTATCTACCTATCCGCAACTCGGTAGCTTGGAGTTAATTTATTTTATCGTGCCAACTGGTCCTACCGATTATTTGCAGGTCTCCCTTTTGCATGCTTGTTTATTTCTTTGACTTTCTCTTCATCCCTTTTTCGGTATCTCCCTCTCCCCCTCTGTCTCTCTGTCTCTCTCTCTCTCTCTCTCTCTCTCTCTCTCTCTCTTCGATTCATGAGAAAAAGAATTTACGATGGTTCCTTCATATAACGGGTAGCGCACAAATTATAGACAATTGCCTATACTCTTCAATGATTAGGACAGCTAGATTATAAATCACATTGCGTTTTATAAAAGGAATGAATACGCTTTGCTATTTTACAAAACGATGCGTGTCGCATATACAACTAAAGAATTCTTTTCACAGGAAGAGGAAGTTTCTGTCGGAAGAATTGACTCTTAAATACTATCGTAATTAACTGTTACATTAATTAATGCAGAATGTGGGTCGATTCGTCTTATTTGTTACCACCACCACGTGGCACGCGGTAAGGTTTCCGTTTATGTGTATGTCGTAATTCCAGGCAGGACTTTAGCGTGGAACGTTAATAGTTTTACGCGGATGCCTCGCTCTTTCACCGAGACTGCCACGTAAGAAACGAGCTCGTATAAGCATTCACCGGTGCGGTGCAGCGCGAGCGAGAACGAGGTAACTCGATCTCACCGTGTGTTCGCTTATACGCGCTCATCTGCGCACGTGTGTGCATGTAGATACTTCTGCCTACTGTTACTCCTAAGAATCTTCCGCGATCTCGAACAGGGAGTGGAAGAAGGCTCGCCATTTTAGGGAGCACCGGTTGCACCGTAGGTATTCTCGCACGATAAAGAAATCAAATAAAAAAAGAAAAAAAAACGTATCGAAATAACGAAAGAAATCGTTAATCGAATCGTTCGATCAACGATGAAACGATATCCGTAAAACGTGTAAACGACGAGGGTATGGTATTTAGTGAAATTACAGTTTCCAAGAGTCCGTTCATTATCGCGCATGATAGATTGATACGCAGTGAATAATGTTCGACTTAATCATGTGGGATGGGAGTAACGCGAATTGGCAAACAACATTCGAGTGGATTTATGAAGTTTATCGAGATACACGCGCATAGGTGTGCATCGACGCAACAATACGTATCTACGCGCATCTGTCGGTCAAATCAATTATGCATTACAGACGGATTTGCGTTGATACGCCCGACGATAGAAGAAAAGGGGGAAAAACGGAATTTCGTCGTCCGGGACAAACGACACGACTTTCGAAAGTCAAAAACGACACCCGGTAGAGGATCGAGCCGTGGATGATAAATCGGCGATGTTTCGGAGCGAAAGGGAGCAGGTTGCAAGCGATAGAAACGTAAAAGCTAAAGAGCAGAGAGAGGAGCGTAAAGGGCGTGAGAGGAGAAATGGGGAGGGGTGGCGAAGAGAAGAGGGGAAACGTTCTTTCTCCGTAGCGGTTTTCGCCGCGAGCGATCGTTACCGGGAAAAGAGAATGATTCGCGTGCGAGAGGATATCGAGAATCGCGCGTGCAACTTACTAAACGACAGCACGAGGCCGTTCTCTCTATCGAGAAAACGAGAAGAATTCGTGCTCGAGAAAGCTTGATCTTTCAACGAATTCCTATCTCTAGCCGATTAATAGTCTTTATTTAACCCATTTGCATCGCTATAATCGTATCACCAAAGTGCATATACACGTATACACATTATACACTTTCGTCGTACATATATATGTAGGTATATATATATACTACTGGTCGAAAGTTTGTAATCAGTACGTGTAAAGTTTGTAATCGTTACTTTTTCTTTTTTATCAAGGAATGAGAATTTTTTTTCGACGCATCCGTTCACGAGAATAGTTGACAAAATATCTTTATGTTTCTCCGATCCAAAGGTCAGCCAATAGGAATCTAGTATTATATTACTCGACGCTTATTGGTAAACAGAAGAATCCGGGATTTGTATATAAACTGACAAGAGAGTAAATTTCCGACAGTAGGAAAATGCCTTTCGAGCATTGCTGTACAAGAATATTATAGACATAAGAAAGTGGTGAAATTTGTTAAAACTCGCGTACCAGAATAAGCACCGATTGAATTTTCGTTCAATAGTTATTGCAGAATTAATTATTCCACACGATTTAGGATTAAGATTGTAATAACAATTTGTTCGTACTTTGTTCAACACCGCTAGAAAATTATCGCGATAACTTCGAGAAAGCTTTACGTTCACGAGACATTCTTTTAATTTCCACGCATCAGCGGACAGAGAAAGAAAAAGAGAGAAGAAATTTATCGGCTCTGCGATAACAACGCGAGTCGCTAGAAAGAGACGCAGAGAGAAGTAAGACGAAAGACAAGGAAGCCGGGGAAGAGGAGAAAAAGGATGAGGAGAAGAACGTTGAGAGGAGATGGCAGGAGAAAGGATGAACTTTATGGGACGACGGAGGACAGGACACAAATCCACTTGCGAAGGGAGAGAAAGAGTGTGTGAAAGAGAGAGAGAGAGAGAGAGAGAGAAGAAATCGCTCGTATCCTTGTTTCTCTTTTACCCCGCGAGAAAACGAGAGAGAAAGAGAGAGAATGAGTCTTGTCGAACAAATCGGTACAAACGATCGTCGTAAAGCAGTTAAGGTCGAGTTTATATACGCCTCTACCCTACGTAGGGCCTCCGTAAGAGGCCCAGAAGGTACGAGATGAGCAAAGCCGATAGGGAAACCGATAGTCCGCCGTCTTGGAACCGGCGGATCCTTTCGAGAGGGGCTCCTTCCTTTTTCCAGAAAGAGAAAGAAAGAAAGAGAGAGAGAGAGAGAGAGAGAGAACGTGGCGGAGACTCCGTGCTCTCTCCCCCCTCCCTCACTGTTCCTCTCGTTCTCTTCTCTTTCTCGAACCCCCGCAGCGACGGTCTTTTTACCCCAGGCTTCGAGAAAGGGAACCAGTCGGAATATCTCCGGAGTCTTTCTTCGCTTTTGTCTTTCTCTTCTCTCAACGCCAAGTAGCATCAAAATTTTCGTCCCCGCGAGGACGATCAAAAATGGACACGTTTCTGTTTTTTTTGTCTTCTTCTCTTTTCTTTTTTTCCCGCCTCTAACATTCGAGAATATTTTATTTTTCGCTGGAATCTTATCGATCGTCGCTTCGACGGTACCGTTATCTTTTGATTTGTTCCCTCTTTTTCTACGCTATCCTCTTGCTACTATGAGACGTGAGATATAGTATTCATCGAGTGTTTTTTCCTGAAACCGCCATATAGCGTACGTAAGATTACACGCTATGCTAAGTATATTATTCATTGTTTCTATATCTCTTTTAATATTATTTAGTATAAAAAAGGTATCTTCTTTTTTCCTACGTTCCGCCTCTACATTCGATGACTACGACGATCGCTCCCGGCTATTACCATTTTGCCCGCGCCGCCGAGCGATCGAATATTATTCGAATTAGCGTATATACACCAATACATAATAATCGTTCTCTAATTAATAGTATAATGCGTATGTAAATACGCGGGGCCAAATGCGGTGCCGTATAAATTAATTAGCCGCGTCGTTAGCGCCGATCGACCGTTCGTCAGTAACGACTGGCAAAACGTGCTCGATAATAACGGACGGTAGCCGATCTCGCGAAAATATAATAAGTATAATCGAGAGGAGACAAAATGAGACGAAACAAGACGAGACATCGAAAATCCGGATCCTTCGGAAGGACTTCCTCTCTTTTTCAGCGGGTTCGTCGCGTCGAAGGTCACTAGGCAAAATGTTTCTCTCTCCCTCCTTCTCTTGACCGTTCTCTTATTCTCTCATTCTCTTCGTGGTAGCTCGCTATAATTTCAGGCGTTTATGACTCGCCAAGAACAAATAATAATTTAGTGGGCGTCTCTGGCCTTCGAATCTTCCCCCCTCCATTCCTTCGCGTACTCCCTTCGTCTCGAGCAACCTTCTCGCTCTTCTTCTTTCCCTCTTAACAGGCCACGCTGTATAAATAACGAGTGGCGCCAGTCGAACTTCCATCGTTACAATATCCCTTATGGTTTACACGCTATAGGACATGCCATGTCCACTATCGACTGCCCTTCTCTCTACCTCCTCCTCTCTCCTCCATTCTCTTTATTTTTCTCTCTTACACCTCGGTATCTCGAACGAGACTACGAGTGCGTGTGCACGTGCACGGACGTGCGTGCCAGAAAGGGTGAGGGAAGAAAAGTGCCCGAGGGCTACCAAGTCGACCTTCCAAGATTTCTTATTAGTCAACTCGCTCTCCTTCTTTCTCTCAGGTGTGAGAAACTCTCCGAGGAACTCGCGTCGATCGTAATGATCGACCGATCGACGTATAACGGGTGTCCGTGAGATCGATCTCGTCTTCGCGTCCTCCTCAATTATATCTCCTTCTGTCTTTCTCTTATATTCTCTTTACAAATTTAGCCGCGTTCTCATTAAAAACATTAGCAATTAATACATGTAGATGCGTATTAATAGAGGTATATATCTCATACGATGGGATAATAATCCAAAAGGGACGAGCGATCTTGAACGAGTCTACCAGCACCTGTCGACAGCAATCCGATGAAATTATCAACGACATCGATGCTTTACGAGCACACGAGGCATCGAATTAAACGTCGTTTCTCCTTACCTCGATAATTCGCGATTATAGATGTTAAATATTATATATCTTCGCGAGAGAGCGGACCGAAACGCTGATTCGTTTCATTTTATCACTCGTCTCGACGTTCATTACCGATTAATTTTGTTTTATTACTCTATCCCTGTCCCTCTCTCTCTTTCTCTCTTTCTCTCTCTGGAAACTGGATCCTCTTCGTATATTAAATTATTCGCTTAGAGATAGTTTTATTTAATATCGAGAAGATCTCCGTTATTAGCACTTTTGTGTGAATATATTGAAAGTGACGGCTCCCGTTTAAAAAAAGAAGAAATAGAAACGGACAAAATAAGAAGCACCAAGAACTCGACTTTCACGCATGACAACGACGACGCAACGGTAGTGTCGAACGTTTCTATACCTACCTGCCGAATTAAATGCCGACCGTTTAAAAATACCGGCAAGGAGCACGTCGAACGTGTTCGCGGCAGCAGCTGCCGAATGGCCGGGGTACCTATTAAGGTTCTCTAGATAAAGCGCGTGATTAATTGCCCGCATGTGGTGACTAATTGATCAGATCCAGTTCGACGCTAGCACGCTCATTGTGTACGCGCCTCGACGTTACTCGCGTTGCACCGTTTACTCGCGAAAGATTTTATTTACGTTCGCGTTCGCTACTAAAATTGGTAGGTATACTACACTGATATACTAAACGTGTACGTATGATTACGTTTGCATCTGCGCCGTGGCTTTATACGTGTTTATATATGTGTTTGCACGAAAGCGCGAAAAACATAGCGTAGACTCAAAGGGAGACACGGTGAAATAATTCACGCGATGAGCTCGTAGAAAAAGATAATGATCTGATACTCATTGTCAGCGAAGGATGACCTCCCTAGGTGCATCGCGATGTTCCACGGAGAGAGATCCGGCATCGATTCGAAAATAGAGACAAAACGCGATATCGATCGTTCTTGTATTATATGTAGGTACCTATGTATAGTAGGTACATAAGTTAGGCGTGTGTGTGTGCATATTAAACGTGTACATATTGTAGCGTATAGTGTGTATATTATACATTTATATAGGTATATGTTAAATATCGCGCGAACGAATATATCACGCGTTGCCGATTAATTAATTAGTCATACAAACTTTTTTCACGCGACGCAAAACGGCAGACGTCGTTTCTCATTTTCTTCTCGAGCTACCCGTCTTCGCCGAAAGAGAAGGAAAAAGAAAAAAAAAAGAGAAACGTCGACATTGATATACCGTTGCTTATTTTTTCATTTTTCTTACCGCGTTCCGAACGAGCTTCTTTCCGACTTTTCGCTTAATTAGCGGAGCCTTTCGATAATGAGCAAAGATATCGCGTCTTTCTTTTTTCGTGCTTGGAATTTCGGGAGAAAGTAATAGAATAAGAAAAGAAAAAAGAAACGGTACACTTAGTTTTTAAACGAAACGTTAAGTGGACCACCCCTGGTGTACCTTTTTTCTTCCGCGATCATTGATAACGTCGTAAACGAAGCTACACTCGCAGACACACGCGCGAGGTTCCATTAATTTACACCGATCGCTTTTCGATCTTCGATCGAGCTCGAACTTAAATATTCAACGTTATCGAAGTCGAGCTCGTTCGCGAGCTCTCCCAACGAGTTTTCGCACCTCCGCGACCCGCCAGAGAAAACGAAACGAAAAGCGGGCAGAATATACTCTCGGGCTGCCTTCTCATTTCGCATAAGAAGACGGTGAAAAAGAAGAGGATGAAGAGAAGAGAGGAAAACCTAAAGCCGTTTCCTCTTACACCACCAACCCTCTCTTCGCTCCCTCTCTTTTTCTCTCACTTTACTTGGGTTTGAAAAAACACGCCATAAGAGCGAGAAAAGAAGACGTAGGAAAGGCGACCGAAATGAACTCGGCGCGTCTGGAATCGCGCCCTCCTTTCGAGTTCCCTCCTGCCCCTGTAACCCGTCCCTCTCTTTCCTTACTCTCTCTCTCTCTCTCTCTCTTTCTGTTTTCCTCTTTTTGCACACGAATCTCTCGTTGGCATTTCGCATGGAATTCACGCGTCCCGCGCGTTCACTCGCACGTCGTGAGAAAAAGGAGGGTGATTCTCTCTCTCTCTCTCTCT
>JAIFRP010000080.1:579891-591477 GCA_032403825.1 Odynerus spinipes | reverse complement strand
TCTCTCTCTCTCTCTCTCTTTCTTTCTCGTTCTCTTTGTCTCTTTCTAACTCGCGGTTTCGTGATATATCCAAAGAAGTGAGCTACAAGCTTAGAGCCAATGAGAGAAAGAGAGAAGGAAAATGAGGAAGACGCTGGTAACAGTTTTCTATTTGCCTACCACCGACAAACTCCCACACCAGCCAGCCCTTTCATCCGCGAGCTCCCTTTCGACACCGCCGTTATTTGCATTCAGAAATTGGCCGTCGACCACCGCGACGACCTTCTTCCTTCCTTCCTTCCTTCCTTCCTTCCTGCCCCTCCTCCTACCCTCCCTAGCCCTTCTTCCGCCTTCGAGCCGTCTGCTAACGCCGAGTTGCCACCCTTCGAAAACTTTGTCCACTGAAAATTTCGTGAGATCTTTCTCTATAAAACGTGCGCGTCTCTGAACCTTCCGACGAGTGGCCTACTTCCATCAACCCTTATTTTTTCTTTTAGATTTATAACGCTACTTGTGACATCTCGTCTTAGAGATTCGCGTGGGAGATCGGTGTTATTGCTACTAGCCTCGCTCGGTTTCGAGGTGTAGCTATCGCGATAACGAGTTGGATTTATGTTTCTAGCGGAACTCGAGGGAAGAGCGAAACTATGTATATTTAGGGAAACTCGACTTTCTTGGTAATATCGTGCGGTGTTGAGAGGAAAGTATCAAAATACGTCGGCTCGCTCGGTAAAAAAGATGGAAATTCTTTTTTGAAGGTATGCAACTTTTTATACTCGCGTCCTCTTTCATTTTCGATCTTAAAATATACATAGTGATCCACGAGGCGTCATCAGCCTAGATTATTTTGTTGGCAGTGGTCCGATTGAAAATTGTTTGATGTAACATTGTTCAAAGTGAGCTTTAAGATGATTATAATACATTTGTTGATAACTCATTTTGTTAAGCCTATTTTTTAGCGGATATTGAAACGAATTCGATAAGTATCATTACAAATTTAATATTTAATTAATCTACATCGATGATGCTTCGTGTATCACTCTGTATACATACTACAATTCGAGAGACCTAATCTCGCGTTATCACCGTCGACAATAATTTATCACTAATTTTGGAAACCTTTCCACACTCTCGAATCCACCGTCGACTTATCATTTTCTTGAGAAAACAGAAGAAACACCCCCGTGTATAAGTAACGAAAAGCGAGAGAAGAAAAGGAGGAAGAAAAAAAGAATACGCGAGTCGCGTTGATACAGATAACGTGTACGTAACATCTCGAGATGCTGTATTCAACGCGTATACACGCAAACGGAGCGGAGAGAAGAGGAAAGCCGGAGATGAATTGAAGCGGTGGAAAGGAAAAGATGTTGAGTAAAGGGAAAGAGAAAGAGAGAAAGAGAGAAAGATGCGAAGAAAGAGAAAGAGAAAGAAAAGAATGAGGTGCAAGCGCTCATCGAGTCACTTGATTATCGCGATGACACCTCGAGCCCACCCGCTATCAAGCCATTTCCCATTGTACCTACGATACAATACACGTGTACGATTCCTTTATTCTCAATGGAGACGCGACATAACGCTACTGCGGTAAACGAAGGATTCCATTTCTCACTTACTCTGCCTCTGTCTTTCTTTTTTTTGTCTTTTTATCCTCATCTTGGCTAATTTCGATTTGGACCGACGCTTCTACCTATCGCAACTTTGTTTCCATTGTTTCATTGGGATACGGACGAGCCATGTTCGCTCGTGCCTCGTTTACATTCGACGTTAACATAATCGCGAAAATATTTTCGGTCGTATTCGATTAAAACATAAAACGATAATAAATGACATTTAACGTTGACGAAATAGCGCCATATTTTCTATCGAATTTCAACCATATAAATATGTATTTATGTAAATATTAGCCGGAGGACCAGAACAGTAGCGGATTTTTTTATGGCGACTGGAAACGAGCCCGTGCGAAAGCTCGACTCGTGCAAGAATTCTTGCGCGTGAAAATATTTACCGAGCATCGGAATCCGCGCATCAGAGTTTACGCGCTTCGATCGCCGATGTAGGTATATGTATTCCGCGTGATGCACGAAATGCAAATTTATAAGGTTACTATCGGTAAATAATTTTCATTCGTATCTACGTGTCGCCGAGCAGAAAGTAGAACGCTAATTATTTCGTAATATGAAAATTATACTCGACGATTTCGTGAAACAAAAAACATATCTATCGCCCAATTTTTATAGTAGAATTGATAGCAACGTGACATCGGGTGTCATTAACGTTAATCATTCCTACCGCCGAAGCATCGTACAATCGCGATCGTTTTTATCATCGGCAACAGTGTAGAATTAAAGTGTCACGTATATAGGAGTATCTGGTAGGTGTGCAGGTAGATATGTACGTACATGGGTACGATCGCAAGATAATCGTCCTCGTTTACGCGAAAAAAAGGAACGACGGCGAAGGGTCGTAGGGTGAAACGCGACGATCCTGTGAAATAATTCATCGGTCCGAGGGAAGCCCGTGATAATCTGTCAACGCTTCGCTCGTCGCCCTATAGAAAAAGAGAAAAAGAGAAAAAGAGAGAGAGAGAGAGAACAAGAGAGACGGAGCTAATGCAAGCCGAGTATGACGCCCACGCGTTACGTATTCGCAGATACGTTGATAACCGTAACTGGCAGGAGAAACAAAGGGGAAAAAAATGGAACGATCTCGACGTGGTAAACGGTCGTTATCTATTCACACTACTCGGACACTAATAACATATACACGTACGGCGTATACTTGTGTGCACACATATAACCTACCACACCGAGCCGTGCGTGCGAAGGCACGCGTGTAGTACTCGCGTGAAAGCAATCTCGTGCATCATTCAAACTCGTATCCCCACGTTCGAGTATCATCAATTATTGCGCCTTAGAGCAACGAATTTATTTGCATAGGTTAGTTTTTCAAGACGACTAACCGTTCGAGATAACGACTACGGTGGATCGCGTCGAGATCGATTTAGATCGTCCAGCTTCGAACGTGAACGTAATTCGACGAGTTATCGAATACCTACAAGGAGCGAGGTCGCCCGGGAAAGGATCGATTAAATTCTCAATGAATCTTCGTACGGGCACGGTAGTAAACGGTCGCATAATAAACCTACGAAATTAATACGGGCGTTGCAGCTGTCCGCCATGCAGATATCAGATTTCGATAATTTTCTAATATGGTCAGGCGCGAGATCGAAACCCGCCTGGGGATGGATTTTAAATTAACGCTCGACGGAAGAGTTCGAATAGAACGACGAGCTTCCTCCCGATCCGACGATAAAACTAACGATTTTGAGGCCTTCGAACGTTTTCTCCTCACCTTTTTTATCTTTTTCGTTTAAACGGCAATGCCGCCGACACTTATCGCCGCTCGAAAATACGTTACTTCTGCGTAACGTTTCGCACATTTCCAGAAACGAATTTTACATTAACATTGCGTTTATCACAAGCCGTATGTTCGCGCGACCTTAAGAAGCGATAGTTCGTAATACCACCTATGTACATACGTTACATACGCGTATCACCTCTTTGCTGGTTTTAACTGTTACTGTGGCGGACGCGACGATGTTTTACGATTTTTCTATGAACCGTGAATAAAAATTGATTCGAACTGGAAGCACCGTTAAAAGAGTTTGGGAAATTCCACGTATATCTATGTTTTATTCTAACTGGATTATAGGTAGCTATAAATCATCGTTTAAAATTACTTAAAACAGCTATATAAGAAATTGTACCAAAAGTTATGTGTAAAACTATATAAAAAAATATCTCACGATTATTTGCAGTATATCTATAGGTGCCATGATTGATTACCATAAATGCAGACAAAAAATACACTATATTATATTAATCCTATATCATATATAAATATTATGTTAATATTACGTTACATGTTATTCCGAAATAGGTTACACTACATAATAATTGTCTAAATCTCAAATAAGGCACCTCGATACCCTTCTCTCGATTCGATCAACGATCTCTCGCAAATGGGAACGGAATAAAGTGTAGAAAAAAGAAAATACAAGAAGGTGACGGAGTAAAGCGTAGGAAAAAACAAACGACCGAGTTCACTCTCTCGCGAAAGAGGGAATCGGAAAGGAGAGAAAAGTGGCGGGAAAAGAATTGCTCGGCGTGAAGCATAGTCTTCGCACTCGCGAGCGTCGTCGTCGTCGCGCGCGCGCGCGCGCATACACAACGAGGCAGCGCGCTCGAGACGGGCTCGCGTGCAAAGCGATGCAATGCGTTATCTCGTAATCGCGTGTACGGGCTTCCGTAGCCTTGAAACGCGCTGCAAAGTGCCGTCGGAGATAAGGACATTCGTGTTTGAATAAAATGAAAAGAAGGAACAAGTTGAAAAAGGGTGGCGAGTGGAACGAGAAAGAAGGATGATAGGTATAGCGCGAAACGAAAGACGAGGGGTGGAGTCCGCCGATCCACCCCGAGGGCGTTCAAACATATCCGTTTCTTTATTCCGTGGCGTACCTTTTTCCTCTTGCGATCTATACACCTTCGATTTTACCTTTTTCTCCACGACTCTTCTCGTAAAGTGCAGGTAATATCGAAAGGAACAGTCATTCGAATTTCATCCTTCTCGACATATACGGATCCTAATATTTACGTTGGTTTTATCTGCGAAATTCAAATAACAGGAATCCGATCGTCGTTAGCTCGATTCGTTCTTCCGACTTTGAAAGAAATTTCTTATCGATTTGGAAATATTTATTATAGGTAGATTATATCTCGATTTTAATGTTTCATTTATGTCGGCTTTCTCTGTAAAATTCAAATGAAAGGAGTCTCGGAATTGCGTCGTTCTTGAATTAGCTCTTTCCATTCCGAAATAAATTTCTAATCGACCATTTAATTGATATTATAGGCCGGCCTCGGGATTAATAATAACGCGAGAATTGGTCGATATCGTAATAATTTTTTTTTTACAAACCAAACCGGCCACGTAGTCATTCTTCGATGAGATTTATCTCTCTATCGGCTTCTTTCCGGGCAAACCGACATCTCGTCCATGTTATTGCTATATCGTTTCGGTGTGTCTTTTATCACGCCGATTCTATGATCTAGAAAGTGTCCGGTACATCGGCCAGATGAAAAGAATTTATACCTGTATACGCCTAACCGTTTCCTCGAATAACGATACTCGGAAAAGAAACGTACCTACATATCGGTAACAAAGATCTATGATGCTTCAATTTAAACGTTCACATAGATTCTGATAAAATTTTGATAAAAAGATAAGACCGATACGTATGACGATAATATCTCAAAGGGAATTAATACTTTCTTCCTTCTCGTCCGGGCTCTCCAGAAAAAAAACGAAGCTTCGAATTATCATTTAAAATTACTCTCTCATCCGGACGACCGTAATTACTAGTCGAACGGTCTTACGTCGTAGAAACGAGCCCGACACGCGCATCTTTTCCGATGCACAGTCACCGCTGTCGTCGGCCTGCAAGGCAAAAGGTACGAACGCGATAATGAATTGACGCTCCACTGATATTTACGATCGCCGTGACAAGAACGCGACGATTATCCAACGTTGATTTATGTAATCATTACCGTTCGAGTCTCCTGGGATAATTTCTAATGAATAGGCTCGCCGAGATTATAGCTTCTGTATCCGGATATATCGCGCTATTAAAGTATCGGCAAAGGTGGTTATCATTACGGCGCGCGCGTTATTTCGCAAAGTGCCGTCGATGGAAAAAAACTATTTTTCTATCTTTCCTCGTCATCGTCTTGCTTCTTTCCTGTTTTAATCGAAACTTTAAATAGCCGTCTCGCCGAAAATAAATTGGATCGGAAATAGACTACACCGATTCGATGGATTGGATTAGAAATTAGATCGATGTTAGATTGTACCAGAAAATTTTGTAATTATTTCGTAAAGGTAGATAAATTAGTTTGTTAAAATTCAAATGGAAATAAAATAATTAATTAACGTTATTAATTTACGTTTCCTCGTAACTTCCTAAGTTCATAATTAAAATGATGTGTATAAAAGAAGATATCTGCATATAGGTATGTAGGTACTACTACTTATGACGCAATAAACTACTTTTTAAAATTGAAACCTAAAACGCCATACCTACTTAAATACCATCGATACGTCATCAGTCACGAATAACGATATTATAAATACATCCCAAATGTCTCGTTATAAATTGCAACAAAGCACAGGAAGAGCATTTAAAGTTCGATAATATAATTAATAATAGCTATCATATTCGTAGAGAAACTAGTGGGAAAATTGTAAACCGGAGAAACGTCGCCGAGCGTGTAATCCCGAGGTGAAAATGGCATTGTTGGCAACTCTGATCTAAAGTACCTACATCACGTGACCTTAAGGCCCAATCACTTTCCACGAGCATGGTGAACAAAAGACCCGACGGTCTCCGCGGAAGTAAGAAAAAGAAATCGTAGCAATAGAAGGCGGCCAGTCGTTTCGCGGAAACGAAGCCGTCGCGCTCTTCCTCGATTGACGGCGCGCGAGTTTTGTCAACGATTTCAACGAGAAAGGAAAGCTCGCATCCTCCCGCTTCCGTCGTAAACCGCAAATTTCAATATCCAGCCACGGAAGGACTTTCCCGTTAACGTC
The DNA here is from genome assembly GCA_032403825.1 of Odynerus spinipes. Lineage (NCBI taxonomy): Eukaryota > Metazoa > Arthropoda > Insecta > Hymenoptera > Vespidae > Odynerus > Odynerus spinipes. The sequence goes on along the minus strand of JAIFRP010000080.1, from coordinate 584,853 downwards.
ACGCGAACTTAACGATACGATTCGATTGCGACAATGCGACAAGGTGCTTTCACACCGAGTGGACAAGGGGATTGCCGATGAAAGATGCGATACCGATGCGAGCGCTCTCGATACGTTAACGAGCCCGTTTAAAGGACAATGATTATCGACTTTTAACGTTTCCACGGGAGGATAGTGCTTTTTATCGTAATTAGAAACAGTAAGAGGGGGCATTAAAGTAGCGCTAGCTAATGTGTCGCTTAAATAAATGTGAATCGATTAGTCGAATCGTTAGCGACCTTTATCGCGAGCTGTCTCGAGTCGATAACTAAATTATATACAGCTGTGCTTTATCGCGCCTATCGCAACACCGTACGCTGCGGTACGCGGCCTTTCCTTTGGGACACCCGATATATATATATGTATATACATACATTATTACAAATATATATCACGATGCGACGGTATGCGATCACGAATACGAATGTATCGTCGAGAAAGCAACAAATCATCCGACCGATACGTCGTGACGATGAATTATATTACATATTTGACCGTAAGTCGGGAAAACGAAAAACACAAAGGAATATTTGTGCGAAATATCACCATAGATTAAAGTATATATATACGCATATGTCTATTGGCAATGACGTAAAGATGCAGTCGAAAGGATTACGTTAAAAAACTCTTCCGATGACCAGTAAGCATGAACATAGCGGATACACGAAGAGCCGCTTACCGTTCTTGAGCCTTCTCAAAGTAGGATAAAGATTCTATACCGGACCTAGGGTAAGGACCCATACCGGAGTCTTCGTACAAACTCCTCACCGAATTACTTTTCGACGTTTCCGACCGAAAATAAGAATCGAAAGCAACGAACGACAGTAAGGGAATGATCGTGAACTTGAAGTAGCTCGCCCAACGATTTCAGCGGAAATGATTCCCGCACTCGGTTACGTGTCTCTCAGTGACAAAGGAAAGAGGCTTCCTTTCGGCGAATAACAACGGTGTTTGTTCATCGCGAAAAATAACCTACCGATAGGATGTGCTCTTCAGCGAGGGTTCGCGACGTTGACGCTGTTTCTGTCGTTCTTAGTGGTGGTTTGGACAGGAGGAGTGAGTGAGAAAGCGAGTGTGTGTATGAGAGAGAGAGAGAGAGAGGGTTAAAGGAGGGGATGGGATGGATCGGGGTGAGTGGTGGGGGGTAAGTAACGATGCTTTTGAAAGAATCCCCCGTTTTCGCCCACTGACGACACCACCGGAGCACGGAGTACTGTGTCGACCTTACACCCCGTGCTCACCAGCACTCGCGAGCGAAACTCGTAAAGCAAAGGAGACGTCGATACACACGAAGAGTCACGCGTAGGATACCGACACTTCCCTACCGTCAGTGCACACTACCACAGGAATAACAATCAACCACTACTATTACGACCGGCAGTATTCGTCTCTCTCTCTCTCTCTCTCTCTCGCTCTCTTTCTCTCGGAAAGCGCATTTTCAGGCTCACACGCGCGTGCTGAGGCCACTACGGCTAATTACCGAGCCTCCAGACAAGACCCGTGCGACCCCTAGGACAGAGGAACGAAGATAGAGATACAGGAAGAGAGAGAGAGAGAGAGAGAGAGAAAGAGAACGAGTACCCTTACTCGTTGTCCGTACGAGCGAGCCGGAAACGTAGAAAGAAAGAAAGAGAGAGAAAGAGATATTGGTAAGGCGCATGCGCGCTTGGACGAAGACAGACCGAGCCGATTGGTCGGATGTTCGAGAGAGAAAGAAAAAGAGAAAGAGTGAGGGGGAGAGAGAGAGAGAGAGAGTGAGAACGAGAGAGAACGACGCGCCGTACGTGCCCTCGAGCTACGAGCGAAGAGAGACGAAGGGGAAAGCGAACGGTCGGACAAGAAGGAAGAGGGAAAGGTGGCGAGACCGCGCGCGCGGTAGACCCTATGGATGAGAGGGAAGAAATACGAGTAAAAACGAAGGCGGCAGTCGAGGGGGGTGGGGGACGCAACGCGTTACCGCACGAAACGACAGAACGTGGTCCATAATTTTCATAGTCGACGATGTTAATCCGCGGTTGATCTCTCCTCTCTCTCTCTCTCTCTCTCTCTCTCTCTCTCTCTCTCTCGAAAAGTTTTTTCAATGATTTTTCGCTTAGCGAAGTCGCGTGAATCCGTTTAGAAGAAACTGATAGGAATAGGATTATTAATAGAGAAATAGGTAAAAAAAAGTGTGCCCGATAGGTGAGATAATCTTGTTAAGTGAGTAGCTCGCTATTATCTCCGTACACGCGCGACCAATCAAAACGGCGGAACTAACGGCGGGCGCGAAAACGTCTGGGAACGTGCGAGCGATAATTATACTCTTTATAGAAGTACATCTTCTTTATCAAGATTCAAAGTAACCGGTATAGTAGTAGTCCGTGTAAAAGAACACTTGCTAGGAAACGTTTTATGAATTCACTTTGCATACTCGAGTGAAGAAGTACGTGACATAAGAGATTTTACAACGTGTAAATTAAGCCCGAAGCAGAGATGACCAATCACGAGCTTTCTTACGGAGAGAGGTAGTCTCGTCATGGCGTTTTATATTATATCGTATAGATACGCAGGTATGTATATATCGAACGGGATCGATCGATTTATCTATCTCGTGTTCGAATTTTTGCGAAACTTGCAAAATTGAAGCGTAACGAGCGTGCTCTCTAATGATACGGACTAACGATTAATAAAGTAATAGGTATATACCTACGTATCATGTGGATGTGAATCGATCAAAATCGTTAAAAATGATACGCGAGTATAAGAAGATTTGTACGCGATCTACTCTGGTAAATGCCACGGCGAATATTTTATCGTATATTCGTAATAACGTGAAACCTTCTCCCAAAATTCGTTAAACGCGCATGATTTAAATCGAGTGGTTCTTGTATGTTACCGCTCGGTAAATTGGCAATTAGCAAAAATCCTACTTTTCAGCGAGAGATAATCATGCAAATTTTGTGGAAATTGAGAAAATGAGAAACCGTTCGGATTGGGAAAAATTGGAGGGAAAATTTCAAATGTTTCGAACGAGGGGTGCGGTGAGTGGGGAGGGGGAGGGAGAGGGTTGAATACGGGGATTGCCAGGCGGTTGTTGCTTTGAACGAAGCGACGATTCACGGTCATTCTTAAACATTAAATCGTTTTACCGTTAACGACGCTCTAACGACGAGCTAGCCTTGCGTTCTGTTTCCAACGAACTATTCGAATTATTCGAGGTGCGTCAAATGGAACATCGCGCGTTCAAAGACATTTAAAATGTAGATTACCTTTGTGACAGGTCGATTTGCTGAACATAAGCGTACGATAACAAATGGATTAAGCGGACGGTGGCGTGGTCCTATTGATAAGGATATCAAGCGTGATTTTCGAACTTGTCACGGTGAGATTTCGATATGCACGTTGCATAGTTTACAATATTCAAAAATTACGGAGACAAATGACACTGCGGAAATGCGAAGTACGACTCGCGTGGTTGCCTGACTGCATTTTAGGCCGCGTTTTTAAACCAAATGGGATTCTCCTGTTTCTTGTTCTTTTTTGTCTTTTAAAGAACCCATTATACCTACCCGTCGCGTAATTAATGATTCCATTTTCTAGGAATATTATGAACGACGCAAGCTAATCGGTGCAACGTGATCGCATTTATTTTCCAATCCGGATCGACGTACATAGGTAGATGACAGCAACAATTAAAAAAAAACGATCGTGGTACATAATAAAAAGTCCGATCGACGCGATCTTCCTTCGTATTATAGAATCGAACACATTCCAATGATCGGGAGACAAAAAAGTAACGTCTCGAGTAGAAGAAACGAAAAACCGTAAGGAGGAAGAAGGAAGAGAAGTCGGAGAGGGAAAAAGGGACGCGAAGATATTAAGAATGACAAAGACAAATTTCGTTAAGCCGATTACATAAGGTTCGAGTGGCTCGCGCCCTTTCTCGACGCGCGCCGTTTTACGGTTTGTTTGCCCCGAGTCCTCGGGGCCTATTTGATTTAAAAATCAGAGAAATTAAATGCCATCAAACGGGCGTTAAACGATCTCCTCGCTCGTGCCGCGAAAAAGAGAGAGACAAAACATCGTGTTCGTTCGTTCTGGGTGTTTACCACTACGCGTGCATATGTATGCTTATTAAAGAGTGAGACGAGACGCGAGACGAGCGAATCGAAGAAAGAGAGAACAAATTCGTATGGTTATTCACTTATACAGTAGACTCCCGGTATAACACGTATAATAAAACAAACAAAATACTTTGGTATTTCGAAATAATTCCAATAGACTATAGTTCGCGACCGTTTTCTCATCCTTTCCTATAATCCACCTCTTTCTGTCCCTCCCCCCCCCNNNNTGCCAGTGAACGAGAACGATGCCGTACCGCGATTTAATTACGATACCGAACGCACCACTTCATTGCTCGCAATCAATTTAACGATCGTGTTACCTTTAACAATACCCAACGCGCTCGGCTTTCTTTTATTCACAAGTTCTACAAATGGCGATAAACGTTTATTTATTGTTCCGCTTACTCCAGCAACGAACCACCGAGACAACTCAACGAGCTATTAGGAAGCAACAACGGATTCCGTTGTGTCTTATTAACGCGGGCGGACAGTGCCGAGATGCATCAAACGCCGGAAGATAAGAGGGAAAAGAAAATGAGAATAACGTGTTGAAAAATTAAAAAAGAAGTTTCAGTTTAACTCGCTCTTTTCCCATCCCCTATGCTTCGTCAACGAAGAGAACTCTAATAAAGACTCGTACGCGTGTATTATGCACGCGCGCGGGCTCGTGTGTATGCATGTGTGTGCGTATACGTGACCGGAGGCTCTTGAATGGCCGGCAATTTGGGCAGGTAGCTGAGGGGAGGGAGGGAGGAAGAACGGGGGGCAATTTCGGGGCCCGGTTCCCCTCCGAGTGCTCGCCATCTCTCTCTCTCTCTCT
>JAIFRP010000080.1:534040-555654 GCA_032403825.1 Odynerus spinipes | reverse complement strand
GCAAAAAACGAAAGAGCTTACCGAGAGCAAAGAAAATCACACCTCTCTCTATCTCTATCTTTCTTGAGAAAAATAATAAAGTGTGCATCTCGTTTAGTGGATTTTAGGGCAGAAGGAGCAAAAGATCAGACCTCGCTCGAGGGGCATTTACAGACGTAATCTACGCTCTTGCGAGAGGAACGAGGAACGAAGGCATAGGGGTGCTTCGATCGAGTGGTTCCACAGGGGTGGTTTAGTTCACGACACACATACACGCGACAACCACATACACGAATATCCACGCAAACGTATACAGGCGAATACGTCCACTCGATATACTCAAACGTATATAGGTTCGTGCGTCACACTTTTATACGTACACACGGTATACGCACGCACACCTACCGACATTGGTATATATTTCTAATACTATTAGCCGGTGTTCCGTTACACAACGACAGATGGACGAACGGCGAACGAGAAGATATATCCGCTCTCTGTTTGGATTGCGATGTTCTCGGGGGTGCAGCTGCGTGTGTGTATTACACCGTACGGCGTTGTTTGTGCCGTGGCAATTGATAGTTTGGGTAAACGGGAGTCCTCCACAATGGATTTCAATGAATCCGTCAGGGTTACATCTTTCTAGTTTCGTAACCGGCTCGAAACGTTCTCGACGACGCGAAAATGTTGTCGTTCGGTAAATCGGATCGTGCGGGGTGTGCCACGTAATCCGTTACAACGGAATACTCGAGTAGATTTTAATAACCCTAACGCATATAATCGTGACGTTAATATTAAGTTGTTCCGTCGTTTCTATCGTATTTCGTGCACTTATCTTTGACACGCGACGTCAATCAACGTTAAATTTGGTACTGTATTTTTCCGAAAGCTCGATCGCTTACATAGATAGCTACTACTTTTAATTCTAGTTTAATTATACCATTAACAGTAGCAATAATTTCTTTATTTCGCTAAACGATGTTAACCCATTTGCATCATTAGCGTATAGGTAGGTAGGTATATGCGCGCAGTTAGATTCCATCTCTTTTATTATTATTAATGTATATTGAACTAAATAACATGACGAATTCTTTATTCATGCCATTTTGTTTCTACTTTTTCATACGTTTTGAAACATTTTCATTTAAATACAATCGAGAGAAATTTTAACGATAAGAACGAATTTTCCTCTTTTCCATGTGATACAAATGGGTTAAACATACGTTTCGAGATATTCATTAATTACCAAGCCACTGACGTGCACGCTAACAAAATGATAAGTAGGTACGTAAATACAGGAGACTCCACGTAAGAATTGACTTGTCCATTTTGACGAAGCAACACCGATCGACCGGATCGTCGACCGAGAAAGATGTCAAGTGTCTCGGATCTTGTGACAGTGTCATGTAACAAACACGAGTCTCTCGATAACGAGCTATTCGGGTATCTTCGTGTCGCGAAGCGTCAACGACGATCGCGTCGAGGTATAGGTCCTACCTACCTTCCTAACGCGTAAAAGAGAGTTTCGCCGGAGACAAACTCGAGGTAACTCTCAACGACGAATCGGATGTATGCTTTGCGCGTCATTAACTATTCCTAGTCGGGTGTACCTCGAAATAGAAGTTGGAGCGGTGGGGTGAGAGGTCTAAAAGCGACTTATCGATTAAGCTGTGACTACGAGCGAGTCCGCTCGCCCGTGCGCGCGCGTGCTCGCGTCTACGCGCTTTACGGTCGTAAGGTGAAATTGATCGTGAGCATTAAACGTAATACACGAGAGCGAGCGAACGAGCGAACGAAAATTGGAGTTATTTCGCTAATGACAAGTCGCGTTTCGTGCCACCACGTCCGACGTTTCGCGTTTACGCGAATCTGGCTGCTCGAGTTCGATTCCGAAGAGGCGCGTTGTTAATCGATCGGATTAAATCGATGGATTTATTTTTCACGCGAGTTAACGTAATCCTTGCAACGTTCTCGGCCGAGAGACATTTTCATGCTCGGGTCGGTCAACGCGATAGACGGAATCACGAAACGGCGGTGTTCCGAAATGATACGCTTTTCAGTCTCGCGTAGAAAAATAGACTCGATTACGTATGGAAATCGCGAGCGTGTCTACGGGGACGTCGACTTTCCTCGGCAAGAATATCGCCGCGAGGTAAAAACGCTATTGTCGTTTCTTGACTTTTATTTAGAACCTTATCGTCGATGCACGAAAGCTATAGTTTACCGTCCTCCTACGTAACCGACGTGACTTTTTTTTTTCTACTTTTCTCCCTTCCTTGCTCTTCCTCTTTCTCTTCCTCTTCGTCTCCTTTTTCGTCTTCGTTTCTTCCCCTCCTCACACTTTCTCTCTCTTTCTCGCGATGGAAAAACGACACGTCGTCGTTTCTTCATCGACGATCGTCCATCGGTCGGCGAAATGACTTCGCTTTCGTACGAGCGATGGTGGGATCGGCCGACCGCGGGGCACAGTCCGTTCTTTTCTACAAATTAATAATTAAGCCCTGTAATAACGTTCACTCGATATTAACGCTGGTGGGGACGTCGTCGTCGTCGTCGCGTTCCGACGTCGAACCCTCTTTGTTGGATGGACGAGTCTAATAATTATCGCTCGCTTGGAACTTTATAATAATCCTCACCGATTTTCCTCGAGAATTAATTTCACTATTGTAGATAGACGTGTACGGTAGTATATACCTAGGTATTTTTACGTGAATTATTACTAAGCGTTAGAATGATTATTTTTATGAGTTTAATGTTTTAACTTTGAATTTAGTACAATGTAAATTTATTTGTTTAAATCAAGACGCGAGTGCTTCGTCTTCCGTCTGGAGAGTCGATGTATGTAATTCTTTCGTAATACTTTTTATAATTATTAAACTTTCTCTTCTATAAATGTTTCCAAAACTGAGCTTACATTTAACACGTCAAGATCTTTCGAATGGACTTCTAATAGTTTCTAGGGATCGGCATCGATAAACGGGACCCGTGAATATTACGCAGAAAATTATGTAACGTTATTCTATTTCGATCGATCATCATCGAAAAAGATAAGCCTCACGATTTATCGTATCTCTAGGTACATCGAGCGAGTATTAAAAAAAGCTGCTGTACGTCGTTGGATCAGCCACGTCTGCTCTACATTTCCTAGGCATAAAAGACAGAAGACGAGAGAAGTCCGGTGCCGTTGGGGCCCTTTCTGTCCCGTCGGCGAGCTTCTTTCCAAGCGAGTAAAGAAATTGCGATGGTTAATTAATGGATCGGCACGCGAGGAAGGCCCGAAGCTTTCCGTCTTCCTCTCATCCTCATCCTCGTTCTCTCGGTGAGGCGAAAGCGCGGGGCCCTCGGCGTCGTCTTCCTCTCTTTCGTAGCTCAATACGATGCAACGTAGAATCTTCTGTCCTTTTCTCGTTCTTGACGTTTCCACATCCGCCCTCTCTCTCTCTCTCTCTCTCTCTCTCTCTTACTCTCTTTCTCGTCCGCTCTACGAACTTCTCGCAGAAGAGAACTCGGTCCTCCTCTCTTTATCTCTCTCTCTCTCTCTCTCTTTCTCCGTCTCCCTTACTCTCTCGTCCCTCCTATTGTCGATGGGCCCGAGCTGTTTTGTCCCGTCAGTCCCCGGCGCGCAATGCGATATCTATGGCTTTCTTTTGGGGGTCCTTGTGCCGAAGCCGCCATTATACCCAAAAGTCCACCCCTCTGCTTCTTCGGAGGCCATCCCTCTCGTTCCCTCTCTCTCTTTCTCTCTCTTTTATTCTCGCGACGTACACACCAACGTAAAGTGCAGTTCGCGGGAACGTCACAGGCTCGTTGGGATGGTTCGAGCTTTCTGTACATGTATATGTGTCCATATATGTATATATATAAGATATGTGGGCATATCCATGCGTGTATGCATTTATAGGTAGGTATATGCGTGTAGGTACGCACATATATCCTTACCCACTGCTCCCGGATCGTTTTCCTCCTTCCACTCTTTCTCGCTTTCTCCATCGTCCCTCTTCCTCTTCTTCGTCCTCTTCTTTTTTCTCTCTTTCCTTCGCTCTAAGAATTCACCGCTCTCTCTCTCTCTCTCTCTCTCTTTCTATTTACGCGTACGTTCATACGTAAGTACCTATCTACATACGTGTGCGAGAGAATCTCGTGTGGCAAACCGCGAAGAAACATCGTCCAGCGTGCAGTTGGGTAGGTACCTCTAGCTTAGCTATTCAAGGCGGTGCGTACATCGAAAAGGGATAAAAGGGTGTACCAACGGAGACCAGTGCTTACTAACGTGTATGCACGTAGGTAGATCTACATACGCGCACATATACGTACATACACGTGGTCCGAGTCTACGAGAATCTTTTTCTCTCTCTCTTTCTCTCTCTCTTTTTCTTTCTTTCTCTCTCTTTCTTTCGTTGCCCTTCTGCCGGCATCGTTGCCGCCAGTGACGAGAGGAAAGAAGAAAAGGAGAAGGGTTCAGAGAGAAAGAGCCGGCGTGTCCTCTGTACTCCGACCGTTCTCGTCCTTCCCCAGCATCCCATCCCTCCTCCTCCCTTCTCCATCCCACTTTCCTGCCTCTTCCATCGTGTAAGCAGCCTAATTATTGCCCTATCGACATAGATTTCTTGGATCGGATTACGAGCCGCGGCCCCACTCCTTCGTCCGCCAACCCTTTTTCGGTAATCCTACGGATGCCTGATCCTTGCTCTTGCCGAGAGACTAGGACCGCCAATCGTCTCGACGATCTCCTTGTCTAGCGACCCGCTAGCTCGCTTACGTCCCTTTCGGCACTTTTCATCGAGACTCTTTCGACGTGCCGCAATAGTGTGGAGTATGGACGACGACGTTTTGTTTTATTTAAGATAAGTACACTTGGCTCTTGATTTACATGACATTCGAGTTGCTCGATTTCGGTTTAACGCGGTTGAAGAAATGTGAAAGAACTTCCATTTTCCAACTTTTAATAGGTGTCAAAATAATAGTCACTTTTTAAAAACAGTTTAGTAAAAGTGAATTTCATGGATTTAACTTGTTTAATGAATTTTAAATTTTACAATGTTTCTATTATTAACTTTGTTATTTTTTACTCTTAATTTTACTTATTTTAAAGGTAAAAGTTTTAATTTTATTTCTATACAAAATACATAACACTGTTTCATATGGATTTGTTAAATTTGTTAGATATATATTTATTTTCAATGTAAAACGCGTTTGATCAATGTTTAGATCTCGTTCGGTCGAGCTCGGATACGATCTGAGAAGTACCTATAAAATCGCTCGAGGCGAAGATGTTCCACGCGCGAGATAAAAATGAATAAAGAAGAAAAAAATCGATTCCTCTCGACGCAAGATGTCGATAACTCCGGGTAGCGATGTTGTTTTACGGAGTCGACGGTGAGAAAAAAGACGTCGTAGACGTTGCGCGAGCGATAAATCGAGCTGGCTGGAACGCGAAATTTAATGAAAATCGTGCTAACCGGCAAAAAGAGCGGACTTACGATCTTGTCGACTCATTCGATCTTGGCGCATAGACGTACGCGCGCCATGATATACCTACCGCTACTGTGTCATGTGCGACGAGGGGTAAAAAGTTAAGGGCGATTTGAAGAAACCGATGGCTGTGGGATATCGAACGACGTTTCGATCCTGTCAACATTTTTTGCGATCGTTAACGCACTTTTCACGTGGGAGTTACGAAAGCAAAATTAATAGAACCAAAAAAAAAAGATTTGTCGCCGAGGAGAGTCGGTCGAGCTTACTCGAAATCGCGAGAATCGAAACGTCGAGAGAAACGTGACTGCAGCTGCTCGCGAAGTTACGCCGCGTGAAGTTACTTTTTTCTTGCGCTCGACCGCGTGGGAGTAGAGGGGGTAGAGAGACGTGGAAAAATGAGTTGTAATTTTAAATCGCGAGCGGAGAAGCTTTCCAAGCGACTCGAGATAAGCCACTCGACACTTTATTAAGCGTTACATCATCCTGCAAAAGAAAGAGAAGAAGGAGGGAACGGGTGACGCTAATGTAAGACGATAAAATGTGGAAGATACGGAAGTAATAACAACGGAAATTGTAAGTGACAAAGTAAGCAAGTAAGTAGGTAAAAGGGTTAGGTTCCAAAGGTTAAAAAAACTAAACTATTTTCAGTTAATAATTAAAAGAAAACTGTTTATTCAAACAAACATTGATCAAAGGTATTACATATTGATATTATATAGGTAATGTACAAATTAAGTCACACGAAAGAAATATTTAACGTTACTTTAAAAAAGATTTAGATAATAATACATGTCCGAAATATTTTTAATCTACGTATGCAGGGAAAAGAAGAAAACGATAAATACTATACAAAGTCTTAAAAGTTTTCATCGCGTCCCTCGTTCGGGAATTTCCTTAATCCTCCAAAATTTTTGTAGAGGTGCTGCGTTATAGAAGAATTTTCCCACTTCTCAAACCCTGTCAGAGCAATACACTGTTTAACATTAGTAACAAATTATTGAAAAAGAAGAAAAATAAAGGGAAAAAAAACAACGAATAAAATAGAACGATTAACGTTTGAAATCATGGGATACGATGTAATGTAAAACACTAAAGCTGACAATGAGAGGGAAAAAAGTACGAACCGGGAAAAAATACGCGCAAACGTGTGCAAGCACACACGACATCGAGGTACGCGCACGCGCAACGACAAAAGCGTCCTACCTGTAAACGTAACGTAACATACATACCTAGGTAGGTACATATTGTAGAAACGTGTTCGCATATCTGTCAAATTCTTCCGTTGTGGCGCGTCACCTTGCAATTACGGTTCTACCATCTGAAAATTTAATTACCCCGTTGCGGGACCTTTCCGCGGCTTCCCGGGCGTTCGTTCGTTCGTTCGCGAAGAGGCACGCGCGAGATCGACTTCCGGGAGGACGATGAGCCGAGCGTTTCACCGATATTAACCTTCTCGCGTGCGCCTCCTCGCTTCTCTCATCTTCCTCGTGATCATAGGGTACGCGTTTCCGGACTCGCCGACGAGACACGAGGACGTCAATCTTCCGTTCCCTTAGAAATACGCTACCTACCTTTGTCATTATTCCCTCGTAACGATCGTCCCGTCGACGCTTTTCCACGCGTTTCGTAACGTGTAAAACGTGTCCGTAGTCTTAACGTGAAAATTCGAGACTCGAAAATGAGACTGTTGGAAATCGACGAGATTCTTATGAAAAATATTTGGAATAAGTACGGAGGAAACTTCTTCTCTTCATTTTTTTTCGCGGTGATTTATTTTCTCCATACTTTTTAAATCAATTTTCACTCCTCGAGTTGAAATGGATCCAACGACGATCGTCGAGAATTATAATTTGAAACGATTATCCTCTAGAAGAGTGATTATTATTTTATCCCCTCGTTCCAAAAAATCGTTCTCCGAAGAAACGTAAAACTTTGTTATACCTTTCGGACGAGCTTTCGGCACCTTCGCCGATATTCCGGTGGCGCAAAACTTCGGGGAAATAACGAAAGTACGCGAAACTAAAGGTCTTGTCTTTATCTATAAGCTCGTTGCTCCACTTGAAGTTACCGAACGCGCCAGGGTGGATAACAACGAGAACGTGGCCAGAACTATTCGTTGTCCTCGTCCTGAACTCGTTCGAACGAAAGTTTGTCGATGGAAGGTCGAAAGAAACTTTGTCATCCGTGCTTTTTCTCCGTCTGATTTTTCCACTCCTTTTTCCATTCTTTCTCTCTCTCTCTCTCTCTCTCTCTCTCTCTCTATCTATCTATCTCTTCGTCCGAGAATGCTTCTTCAGGTGAATACCTATGCCGATCGACCTGGAAAAAGTTTCGCGTATAGGAAAAACGTTGCTACGCTTTTGAGTCAGGATTGATTTTCCTCGGTCGTAGGCACTTAACGTTTTACGCTTTCACGTGGACTGTCCCAGAGACACGATTGATGTTCGATTCAGGCACGATACCACCCACTTAAACCCTTTCCACCCACACGAGGCAGGAAGAGAGAGAGAGAGAGAGAGAGAGACTGAGAGCACGCCTATAGAGTCTACCAGTCGAAGTAACATACGGGAGACGTGCTCGCCGCATTCTAAATAAATTAGAGGATGTCTCTTCTTCGTTATGCGTTCCGCCAATCGAAGCTTGCCTTCGGAAAACGCTCGCTCGCCGTTTTCTGTCGTGATAGACAACGATTGGACGTTCGACTTCTCTTCGTCCAACCTCGCGACGTTCGTACGTGAATACTGTTTCTAAGCTGTAGTAGAGAGCGAGAGCGAGAGAGGCTTTTTGATATCGTCAACTTTTAATGAGGAATTCTTCGTACCTCGATGGGAATTTATTCGTACCGAGAATTGTTTTCTTTTTTACCTGTTTCCATCTTGCAACGAGTAACGACACTGACTACTCCATTCTGGAAATCGAGCTCGAAGGAACAAAACGAAATGTAAAAAAAGATTATCTACGATCTAATTTATTTATTAATCAATTATTGATTCCTTCGTTGATCTTGAAATTAAATTCTTAAGACGAAGAATTATTGCATCGATTCGTGATAGTTCACGAAATTCTCTTCGATCCAATATCAAAATCTCAGAATCATTTCATTTTTTAAGCTTACGCTTCATTATGTCGATCGAGAGTGAAAAAAATATCCCTTGAAACGTTCGAACCAATCGACGCGACTAGCGTAACAACGTGCCGTCCTCGACGATGATTTTCCATCATTTTTCGAGGCGAACCTCCTTCGAGACTCCTCGACACGCCTGCATTTTCCTTTCTCGCTATCCTAGCCTCCGATACACCCTCCCCCTCCTCCCACTGCTATTTTCATAGAAAGGAAAAAGGCGAGGAAAGAAAGGATAAAGAAAGAAGGTGCCTGCGGGAAAGGAAGGAACCGACATCGTCCTCGAGAGAAAGAAGGAAACCTCGAAACACGATCTCCCTCGCGCGCTTCCTCGTAAAAACGTTGGGAAAGATGGTCGAAACTATGAAATTCCGGCCATTCTTTGCCCGACAATGGGACGCACGGGGATGTATATACATATAGTATATATATACGTATATTTCGAAAATTCCCAATGGTACACGCGTGTATCGTCGACGATGGAAAGAAACGAAAGAAGAAAGAAGTGAAAGAGAGAGACAGAGAAAGAGAAAGAGAAAAAGAGAGCGAGAGAGAGAGAGAGAAATTCATGTGTGGATACGTTGGAAAAGGACGGTGAACGTAAGGGGACCGTTTCCATTATAAGCGACGCTTTTTTTCTTTTTCTCTCTCTCTACCCCTCTCACTCTCTCTCTCTCTCTCTCTCTCTCTCTCGAAGGGTGGGATTTCGAGCGCGCAACTTCGAACACACTCGCAACGAACTTCTAGACGAGAACGTGTGCATAGAGACGGGCGCGGCTGCATTAGCGCGAGAACATTTTGTGGCGGCGTGTGCAAGAGCTCCTTTCTTCGGGACAGCTCGGCTAAAAACCACCCCTGAGGTGAGCGCCAATAGAAAACCGGCCGTGCGCCTCCCTCTTTGGTTAAGAGTGAGAGAACGGGAGAACGAGAGTCAGAGAGAGTCAGAGAGAGAGAGAGAGAGAGAGAAAGAGCTCACTCCCCTCTACCCCCTACGAAAACACGAGCGCACCGTTCTTCGCTCTTCTGGCGCCATGAAAACGCGCCAATCGCGCACGAGACTTATCCTTGTCACGATACGTCGATCTTTAGCGGATACCCTTTTCGCGAGAAAAAGGTACCGTCGATCGAACGCGAAAATCGAGAAAATGAAGCTTGGTTGTCGATTAATGTAAGTTCGGATAAAAAAAAAGCGACATAGTCCACTTACGAATTGAGTAACCTCCGTCTTTCTGAAGTCGATTAAAAAAGAGAAGCATCGATTTGTTCATCTAATATTTTACAATACGGTCAAGATGTTGACTGTACCGTAGTTTCAAATGAATTATAAAAGATGGAGGGACTGATTTTGAGTTTATCACTCGCAATTTCATCATTAATTATATTTCTTTGCTTATCTTTGATCTTTTTTCCTCATAAATATACATAAACATGTATGTTCGATCATTCGCTCGAGCACTTTCACCCGTAGGTAAATGAAACTTCGCTTGAACATTCTCAAAGTCTCCGTTATCGTTTATAACGTCGTTAAAAGAAAAAATCTTACGAACGTTCTTTTGCAAATGATTCTTATCCGACTAATCCTAATCATCGCTGTCATTCCATTACGACTCCCTTATCTCTGCTCTCTTTTTTTTAGAAGACCGCAACATACGTGTCCGTTACAGTTCGGTTCGAGCGCTCCCTCGGAACCTAATCGAGGCAACCTATCGAGGGAACGGTGGAAAACTAGGAAAATTCTATTGTGGATATTGTCCCCGGGTTTCGCTAAAGTACCGACTCACCGTAAGACGAGAAGGACGATAAGAAGAAAAGTTTGCTCTTTCCTTTAACTTTTTTTACTTCTTTTATTCTTTTCCGAAGGTAGTCGCCCGCGGCGCTCATGAAGACATTAATCGTTCCTTTCGCGACGAGAAAAAGGTCGAGTCGCTTGCTGCGCGTACGAGAGTGTACCTAAAAGAAGAAAGGAGAAACAGAGAGAGAGAGAGAGAGAGAGAGAGAGAGAAAGAGAGAGAAAGGCAGGAAGCTAAAAGAGACGATCACTAACGATCGCCAACAGCGGCAGCTGCCCGAAGAGTTCGCAGAATTTATCATTATTCGATCATAACTCGTTAAGCGTGCTTTCTTTATCGTACGCCGATATACGAGAAGCTGCTCTCCTGAATGCGCCCGCGTGCTCACTCTATCTCCCTCTCTCTCTCTCTCTCTAGCGAGAATCTTGCCCCGTTTGCTTCGTTATAATCCTGTCGGCGGCTATGCGAATTTGCATGATTCCTGAGCTGCATAATACCCGCGTGCCGAGTATCGATCCACGGGAATATGATCCCGACGTGAAATCGTTTCTCGAGTACGTTTTTATCGGAATCCGATCAGAAAAGAAGGAAAGAGGGAGAAAAGGAAAAGAGAAGGAAATGTTTTAAAAAAAGTTGTAGGTCGGGGGGAGGAGAAGAATCTCGTACGTTTTCGTCCATCGAGGGAAATGATATCCGTGTAAACGTTGTAATTCGCTCGCTCGCTCGCTGCTACTACTGCTATTACTAATACTGCTACCTTCATCCTCTATTTACGAGCTATTTATCCCTTTCCTGAAACGTTCGTCCCGCGGATGGACGATTCGGATCGCCTTAAACTCTTGAAATCGTTGTACGATCGGAAAAAAGCGACGTAGGTACTCGAGCGAGTCGAATAATTTCGTCGTATTCAACGTAACGGGGTGGGATGTTAAGCTATGTACGAGATTGATCGTGTGGAATTAGCCTAAGTATCGGCATTAGAAACTTAGAGGAGCGACGAGAGAACGTGTGATATAACGATAGAGATGCGTACCTTTTATTCGTTATTTATTAATACGTAGGTAAGTATTCTCTTTATAATATCTGTAAAATGTTTAAAATTTATTTTTTGCTATTTTACAATTCGATCGAAGGTATGGCATAATTTTTTGTTTACAGATTAATCTTCTGAGAAATTAACCGAAGCTTTGGAAAAAAGGACAGTTTCTAAGGTAGCAGACAGGAGTATCTGATCTTCGTGTTGCATCGATTCGATGAGTTCGGGGGTGGCGGAGGATGAGGAAGGAAAAGCAAGAGGGTAAGTGGAACGGGAGGAAGACTTAAGCGGAAGGTTGTGTGGACAACCCAGAAAATTAGCCACATCCGCATTCAGCGCTAAATCGTTCCCGGTGCTCCGCTCTTCCTATTGTCGTTGGTTCCTCGACTGTGAAACTTTTGTTAAGGTCTCGCTCGAGGCTTTTCCGTGAAACTCGCGAGAACGCAACGAGACTACGAAAGCCCGTTCGCGTTCCTTCGGCGTGGATCTCGAAAGAGATCCACGATGGATCGCAAAACAAAATGGTGGAAAAAGATTCGAAAATGGCTTACCGAGGTAGAGGTGACCTAGCTATTCTGGCATGTCTATAGATTTTTCTGCATTTTCTCTAACTTCTTGAAGTATTATAGATAATTGTAATTATAAGAATTACGATCTTTCGTGTGTTGTAAAAGACGCTTCCAAAAAGGATTTCGATATTTGTGCTCCAAGTAGCAGGCATTTACTCGCGGGAGAAACAACGAGAAGAAAAAGAAGAAGAAAGCGAAGAAAGAAATTCGGTGAAGAGGAGAACGCGAGAAAGAAAGTAAAGGAGAAAAAGAAAAAGAGAAAAAAGGAGAGAGAGAGAGAGAGAGAGAGAGAGAGAGAGAGAGAGAAAAGTAAGCAAGGGTAGGTAGATCTTGGGGGTTGGTTTTTACGCACGAACTACACCCCAATACTGGAGGGATGAAGGAGGAAACATCGATCCCGAGTAACCCATACGCACTCGCGTTAAGGGCGAGCGAACACGCGCACACCCGCGCACGAATGTAACACGCGTAGTACGCAGACAGAAGAAGGAGAGACGCGAACGCACAAGTAGAAACGCGCTTTCGGGGGCGAGAACGCTCCGCATAAAGGGGGATGAAATCTTATGGGGTTGCGTCTTTATGCGAGAGCATTCCGCGGGTTCTCATACCCGGTCTACGAATTCTAGAAAGCAACCCTCGTTCCTCTTTCTCTCCATTTTACGCAACTCCAAATTTTCTTTCTCTCTTTTCCCACCTCTCCCTTCTCCGTTTTCCGTCCTTCCACCCTCTATGTCACCCCTCACCTTTTCGGTTTTAGAATCGACCTTGCTCTGATCTCCGAGCGAAGAGGACGATAAAAAAGGAAAGTATTTGAAGCGTCCTTCGAGAGACGAGCATTTCTAAACGGTCATAGAACTTGTAATTATTTATTAAAATATCAAATCAGGTACAGATAAAATATAAAATTACATTTTTACCGAAAGACGTTTTTGTTATTTCAGAATGTTGTACACAAGTGCAGTCAGTGTCTCGCTACGCATCCTAGGGATCGGAACGATAAACGAAATACTATCGAACAAATTTTTATTTATAATATGTGTTATCTAGTTCACCAATAACATATTTTTGAAAAAAAAAACAGATATTAGGTATATACGTATAACAAAGATTTACTTCGTCGTATTCTAATGGACTTTACCCAATCTTTTCTCCGATCTCTCTTCCCTTTACAAAATTCGATGTCGATTTTTCACGAAGTTTACGAACATTCGACGGTAAATTGATGCAAGAAGATGTACCGGGGGATGTCTCAATCACGTCGAAGGAAATGACTTTGACCGTGACTGCGGGACTACGTGACGGTGCAGGAACAAAAACCGCAGGGATTATTAATTCTCGTATAACAGTGATTAGGGATCCTGAACCAATATCATTATGGCTCCTCTCGCGGTCTTCTCTCTCCCTAGGCCACCTACGGATCCTCTAATACTACCACCATCTCATCCTCCTCCTTGACCACAGCCGTTTGCGCGCGCGCCCGCACGTAAAACGCAACACGCAAAAGAGTTGGCACGCGTTTACCCTTCCTCGTCGGTCAAACATGGCGTCGGATATAGGTATTTATATTACTATACGATTGTTTAGACACGTGTTCGTTGGATTTTCATTTGGATGTTGGATATCATCCTGCTTCGTGTTTCATATTACATTTTATTTAAGTATTTATTTATTTATTACCAGTTTTATACGCTATTCCGTGTATTATCCTTTATATTTACAGAGACATCGTTTCCGGTTAAATAAACAACGTTCTCTCTTTTGTAACAAGACGACGTCGATCGTAAAATCAATTTACTTTCCAATTTTTCCATCGACTCGGGTTTCGTTCCTAAACTAATCGAATATCTCACAAAAATTTATTTTCTGGAGGAGTCTAAGCATACCGAGCCATCCAGCTAGTTAGAAATCTCGTTCGTGCGCCACATAGACGAGATAGATAAAGGGAAAAGGGAGAATTTCTTCGCCCATGGTGTACATCGGGACGACGAAAGTTTCCCTTCGCGAAACGTTCGACGTACCGTTACGAGCCTCGGTCACGACAGTTTCTACTTTTCTTCGGTTCTCGTTCTCTCTCTCTCTCTCTCGCTTTATTATTAGTATCCTTTGGTCGCATAACGGAACGAGGGTAAAAACGAGGACACAGCTCCGTTTCTTTTTGAGATAATCTAAGCGCCATAAGACATCTACGTTTGATGGGATAATTTTCGAGTCGCTTAAGTTCGTTACACCAGTTACTTACAATTAGACATAGGTACACAATTAAATGTCGCAAAACATACGGTCGTCCCCTGATCACCCAACGAAGACTCCATTCTCTTATCTCGTTATAATTATTCCTAAGATATTCGCGAACTCAATCGAACTTTCACCTCCTATTCGCTAAATTGGAGTTTTCCCTCGGAGCTCTTCGAAAGTGGCATCTTCGTGATCCAGATAGTCGCAGAAGATTCTTTCTTTATCTCTCTCTCTCTCTTTCCCCCTTTCTTTTCTTCCTTCATCCTTCCTTCCTTTTGTTTTCTTATGGCTGTCAGGAGCGTTGGTCATGGCGCCACCATACGCGGAGGAGAGAAAGGGAAGGACCACGCCGCCGCTGCGTCGAGAGAACGAACGAAAGTGCGCTCGGTGGTCGTTCTTTTTTTCTTAAAAATAAAATGGCGGCCGGCGGCCGTCGTCGTAGGAAGAGAGTCTCGATGGGAGATGGGAGGAAGAGGAAGAACAGGAGGAGAACGAGAGACGAAGAGGAAGATACATAGAAAGAGAGAGAGAGAGAGAGAGAGAGAGAAGCAATAAAAGAAGAAGAAGAGAAGAAAAGGAAGAAGAAGAAGCCGAGGAGGACCACCGGAGAGCCGTTCTGCGATTAGACTTACAAAACAAACGGCCCGGCGGTCCGGACCCCGCAGACCAATGGCGTAGCACGCTGATTCCGACAAGGGACACGAGATAATTGGATCAAGAACCACCGAATGCGTCGCGAAGAAGCGCCTCGTAATTTTGCTATCGGCCCTGTAGGTCGACGACCTTCTATCTCTCATTCTCATCCCTCTTTCTCTCTCTCTCTCTCTCTCTCTCTCTCTTCCTTCCTTCTTCGCTCGAAGAACTCATCTTGTCGTCTTCCACTCTTCCACGTCTTCCTACGAGATCAACCGAACTATCTCGTTCGTGGGGGTCCTTTAACGGTATCGCGATTTTATCAGCGGAATGGCACGAGGTAGATACTCATCAGGACACGTCCTAGATATCGGCGATCGGATCTTCTTTATAAACTTGCTCCATCCATCGAGTTGGAGCTAAACACGAGCCGAAGCTAATTTTAATCGCGAGTTTTTCTAGTCGCTGGTAGAAACATACAGTACCTACCTTTTTCTAAAAGCTGCTTTTCCGAGTTTGCCAATAGTTAATTTGTAAGCAAGGGAAACGAGTGATGGTGATAACGCGAGCGAACTTTGGACTCTAGATTAAGTACCTATCTACCTGTTCTTTGCAAAACTCGGGTCAGATTTAACTCCGATAAAAACATTGTTCTAACTCTTTAGAGAGTCTTATCATGTCCCTCTGGGACAAAATTTACATGACCGTATCGTGAATTCGATCAACTGGTGCTGCGTCACGCGATAGCTTTAAGTAGCTCGTTTGTTAACCCTACCGATTGTTCATAATTGACTCGAAAATCTTCGTAGCTACATATGTAAAGCCGTACGTTTAAGAGTTCGCCAAAGCTTCGATAGCTAGATCGAAACTTGGTGATAGTTTAGATCGACACTTTAGGAAATGGCTCCGGGAAGCTAAGAAAAGAACTTACGATCATTTCGCCGGTATTTGTTAAGAAAAGAACTATGAACTTTGTCTGGTAACACGGAGAAGGTGGCTCGCCCTGAACATCGTCGAGTGTATCTATGTACGTGTACGATAAGGGGTGGCACACAGGGTGGTGTGTCCACCTCCTAGAAGCTTGTAGCTTCTACCCTCTATTGATCGAACGGTCTGCCCTGGGCTTCACTGAAGTGGACTGGACACACCAGCAACCCCTAACCCTCGAACCATCTCACGGAACCTCTCTCTCTCTCTCTCTTCCCCCCTCGCTCTCTCTCGCTTCCCTCTCCCCCTATCGTTTTCTCTCTCTTTCTCTCTCTCTCTCCCTTTCTCGCGCTTGCTTGCTACCTCTTGCTCTTACCCGTTCACCCTCTCCCACCCCATCGAACGACGTCGTCGTGCTGCGAGCTTCCACCACGCTAACTTCTAAGCGTGTACGTGAAGATACGCAGACGTGAACGGAGCTGCCAGGAGCAGCCAAAAGACGCTCGACGACGGTCATCCTTAGGGGGTGGCCACGACTCCGTGTGAATCCATGTGAGAGCCACGCTTGTCTGCATTTATTGGACACCGGGTATTGAGCGTGGGTGATCGTTCGGAAGTTGGACGATTTGAGGTAGCCGAAAATATAATGTTCCTTTCTATGATTTCGATTTTTCTCTCGTCGTTCGGAATTTCTTCTAGATTTCGATGAAATCTTTAGGCAAGCTGGACCCTGATCGATAGAAAAATTCGTCCGTTCCGTCGTTCCTTCGTTTTTTATTCGTCGGTTAAAGAAGATCGAGAATTCCTTCGACGAGCTCCAGTGATTCCAGATGATCTTAGTGGGAATTCTTTGCTCTAAGCTTCTCGACGGATCTTCCGTGGAAACCATTTGAGAGTACGACTTCCGGGAACCATATACGCAGCTCCTTGTTTTCTCCTCGAGAATAGAAGGAGAGAAGGGTGAACGGGCAGGAGAAAGAAAATCGACGAAAGGGACGAACCCACCTTGACCGGCTATCGCAAGAGAAAGGGAAACAGAGAGAGAGAGAGAGAGAGAGAGAGAGAGAGAGAGAGAGAAGAGCGGAATTTTTATTGATTCCGTTTTACGCCTTTTGATTCTGCCGATCAATCAGTTTTTTCGTACGTTTTCTGAGAAGTCGTTCACGGTACAAGGAAATGGTCGTACATACCTACAAACGATATCACTTTCAAAAAGATATATTATTTTTTTTCCTGTTGTCGTCGATGAAACTTAAACCAAAAACGGAGAGGAGAACAATTTTATGTTAATTTACTATGTTGTCCTTATATAATCTAACAGTAGGTACCTACTATAATTTAGATATTCTAAAAATAATACGCGTGCTAATAATCAAGATTCCATCTTATCGATTAGCCGCTGGTAGATGTTCATAAAACGAAGAGAATCCAAGGAACATCGCGAGCTCGTTATATTATGTATTAATTACGAAAACAGCGGCGTTCGTCGTATCCTTGGAAGATGTTATACTCTGCATAGAGAATACAAACGGAAGAGAGAAAGAGAGACAGCGTATAAAATAGATAGGGGTGGTAGAGGGTTTGGAGAGTACACGCGTACGTGTCGGTGTGATTCGAAGCAGCATTGAAGCGTGTCCGTGTGTTGGAGGCACTCTCTGATCGTCGTAAAGGAACGGAAGATGCTAGGCGTCCCTCCGAGGCGCCTTTCTCCTCATCTATCAGCCGCCTTGCTTCCTCTCCTCTCCTCTCCTCTCGAACGGAGCCCTTAATGTCGCGAACGAGCTCGCGGTTACGGCGCAAAGAGTCGTCGGATGATCTTCAAGAAGAGAGTGAGAGAGTCGGAGAGAGAGTGAGAGAGAAAGAGAGGAGTTATCAGAGCATGGAGGACACCCTCAGCCACCCTTCTCGCATCAACACCACCACCAACACAACTATCACAACCACCACCTTTCACCCCCTCTCGGCACGACTTCGTGACGTTGCATGCTCGCCACGACCAACGAATATATTTTTTTAGCGTCTGGCTTGCGCCTTTTCCTTTTAAATTAAAACGACGTCGTCGTCGTCGACGACGACGACGACGACGGCGAAGCTCCTCGTGCTTCACGAGCAAGAAGCGAGACTTAAAGGCGTACCGTCGACACGGTCTCAACGACACAACTTTAAGATCTTACTTTTACCTCGATCTCGATTTGTGAGAGGATAGCCACGAAGTGTCTCAAAAACTCGAGGAAAATGTAGTTTCGTTTGCTGCGGACGTGGCGTGTGTTAGTCGCGTGTATATTTTTAATGGTCGTATATTCTTACCCCAGAGCTTTTGTACAAATAAGAGTTTTAACAATTGTAAGTAAAAAGATACTTGAATTTAGTCTTCCCTTCGGAGCTAATAAAATTACTTATACATAGACGTTAAATAAAAAAGAAACGGTTGAAAAAGAAGTATCGACGTTTCAAATCAAAGTTTTTAATTGTAAGTATCGCGTGACACCTTCGATTAAAACGTTTGTCCTCTGTTTGTTATCAAAGAACGGAAAATCTTTCTCTTACGTGTAAACAAAAAAAACTCAAAGGCAGTTTCGCGAGCTCTCGAGAAAATACTTGCGGTGAACAGAGAAACACAATATTGTCCGTGACGTAGGTTGTCGTTCCTACGACCTCCGTTCAGTCTACTGTTGTCCTGGCACGAGTAAACATCGACGTTCGACGACGACGTTCGCTGAATCGGGGAGCAAATATAGCAACGAGGTTATCGGCTCTTTATTTTCCGAATTTTTCTCGCTTAACCCGTTAGCCGGTCCATTTCTCGAATGGAACTGTATACCAACGCGCGTGTACAATTGGTCCTTAATATAGACGTGTAATAAAACACGATTAACGACAGGTAATTAGTAAAAGAAAGTTATCAAAGGGCTAATAACTTGAAATATTATTTTGAGCATTATTTAATACGTTGATGGTCATGATGGTCACTGGTCAACGTTTATATGTATTATTTATTCTTATGTACGGAAACGTAATCAACAATCCTAGAATTGTACGATGCGATATAAAAGATGCGATAGTGATTTTTTCGTATCCTGATTTTAAAAAATATTCTAAATAAAATTAAAAGAAATTTGAGTTTAGACAAAATCGACGTGGCGCTCAACGTGTTAATCAAGGGAAGTAAGAAGAAAATCACACCACAGCGTCCGACCATCGGTATAAATCATAATTTCCATAATTTCCATATCGCAAGTCCAGATACCGATTTGTAAAAGGTTACGTGGCTCGTGTGTACGTTCGTACGTATACTTACGAACATATGTATGAATATATGTATAAAGTATACTTATATATACCTATATAGTCACTTAGGACGTTCCGGGGATCATACTGAAAAAGGAGAAAAAAAAGAATGGGCGGTGAAACGGGCGGTCGGTCAAATGTTTAAACAAACGAGCAATTATCTTAACTCGATCTCGGATCTCTGGGGTGTTCTTGGCCCGGAAAGTATCGGTCTCCTTGTCGCGCTCCACGCTCCCTCGCCTTCTCTACCTGAATCTTCTCTCTCTCTCTCTCCCTCTCTCTCTTTCTTTCTTTTTCTCTTTCTCTCTTTCTCTTTCTCGCATTTGGCCACCTCCTCCGCCTCCTCTCTTTCGTTTCTCGGAGCCCGGCCGGAGGATGTCGTCGGGCCGGCCGTCCACGTAAAAAGCACAAGACATGCATTTCATTTGCCGCTCGTGTCGAGCCCCTGTTCTTCTTTACGTCCCGCCGATTCCGAGCGGCGAACCCTCTTGGATCCGAGAGTGGTCCCAGGTCCGGAATTATCGTGTCGCGACCGGGTTGCGTAAGGGTGAGCTCGTATCTTTCGGAATAACGAAAGATCGTGTAACGTTCTCCAGTAGCGTCCAAGATAGGTCGAAACGTTCGAGATCGATTTGTCGTTTCTTCGATCTCACATGAGTTTCTTATTTAGGTTAATCGGTTGAAGTTAAAAATCACTTGATTGACGGATTTATTAAAATTTACCTCTGGTTTTAGGGTAAATATAGTTATGAGACAAAATGAAGAGCTAGGTCAGATAATTTATTATAGATTTCTACATATTTTCTACAATATTTCTATTCGAACTTAATATTTACGCGTAGAATATCGATTCAGCGTTTACTCTTCTATTAATGTTCGATAATCAAGAGAGTAGAAATCGAATTGTTAACTAGATCATCGGTAAAATATTTACGAAATTAATGAAATCGAATGTTACGGTACTTTTAAGGAAAGTAAACATCCGCTCATACGATAAACGTGTCGATATTATATTATTATTATCATTATTCATTAAAACGATACGTTAAAGCCGAGGATATAATTCTCTCCGGCAATATTTAATTACACGTTAATCTGTGCATCGCGTGAAATTTGAACATACTAATTTCTCAGTGAATTACAGAACATCAATTACAAAATATCGATGGTTCCTTATCGCCGGACAAAAAATCAAGCGGAAAAATTTGATGCCGTCGTGACGCGACGTCATCGTGTCACGCTTGTATTCTCCTTTTTTTTCATCGGATCTCAACACTAATCGACGGAGTACCCACTTTCCACGAGCCGGTGGCACGGAACAGTTCTTCTTCAAGTCGGACCGCTTCTCGAATCCTTTCGTCGAGCTAGCGTCCCATCCTTGGCACGCTTCGCTGGAAATAAGGTACGGGGTCTCAAGTATAATGGGACTTAGGCCAGGATAGAGTAGAAGAAGCATGCGCCTCCTCGTTCACTTCCTAGACAATCCTAGAAACCATTTCGCGGACGGGCGATAACTAAAAATAAAGGAAGAGAAGCGTAAAGAGAAGAAGGAGGAAGAGAGAATAGAATAAACCGGTGTAGAAACCGGCGTGGAGTTTGGATCCGTTTAACGGGATGTGCTCGAGCGAAAACGGACGAATGAAGATGTGCGTGTTCATTTATACATATATAGGTATGTATAGATACACACGCATATATATATATATATATATATATATATATATATATATAGCTTGGTACCCTAGAAGCATTATTTTCCCGACATTTCAGGCCTAATTTCCCTCGTACAAAGGTGCCCTCTCCTGGCCAGTTCCCCGGCTTAAGATCGGTTTACGCGTTTCTATTCCTGTCGAACGGGCACGCAGCTTCTTCCTCTTCTTCTCTCTTTTTTTTTTCCTTCCATCGCGAATCCAGCCGACGAAATGTCTCGAAGCGTTTTGCCCGTACAACTTCTCATCCTCTTCCTATTCCTCGACGACGACGTCGTCTTCGTCGTCGTCTTCGTCGTCGTCGTCGTCGAGGACAGGTCTCGTCGAAGGCCGCGCGTGGACTTGTCGGCGAATCGTTCCTTTGATGTTCTCTTTCTCTCTCTCTCTCTCTTATTCTCTCTTTCTTCTTTTCTCGTTCGTAATGATTATAGCGATGGCACGTTCTCGCGTGGACGCTTCTTTACGGCTGATCGGCCTGACGGCCGACGTATATCGCGCGAAGGGCACCGGGAGTCTCGCGATAAAGTACCCGCTCGGTGGTCGAGAGCCAAGGTGGTCGAGGTAGGAGATTCGTTCGATGGTAATTCAGAGAAGAAGGAAAAGAAGAAGAAATGATGAAAATCGTAAATGGTTTTTATTAAACACTGGGTTGAACCGTGTTTTCTCTTTTTTTTTCTTGCTTATTTTCGTATGCAATTTCGGAAAATAAGCCAGTAGCCTACGGGCCTGTTCTTTCTATCTCTATCTCTTTCTCTCCCTTTCACGCACACACGAATATACATAGTTCTCTCTCTTTCTCTCTCTCGCTCGCTCTCTATCTATCTATCTATCTCTTTCTCTCCCTCTATCTCT
>JAIFRP010000080.1:497273-509489 GCA_032403825.1 Odynerus spinipes | reverse complement strand
CTCTCTCTCTCTTTCCTTTTCATTCTTCGTTTCCCTCTGTCTCTCTCTTTCACACTCACGATACTCTACCCCGGGCAACCCCTCGGGAGCCCAGATTTAACGGGTCAAACCGGGGCCAGGACCGGAGGACGATCGCGGGTTAAGTCAAAGCGAGGGGAACGTCTGATTGAGAAGACCGTTTTGTTTATTCTCCCGACCTCGACACCGAGATCCTTTTCCAACAGCGATCCGGCCGATCATGGTGGGATTATGTTTCTCGAATCAAAAGAGAAACTCGAAAATGGTGCAAGGATTATCCAGCTTCCGCGATCGAACGCTTAACGACCTATCCAACGAATCTCCACGAGTTATTACGCGCTAAATACGAGTATCGAGTCGTCCAGTCTTAAAGTATAAGCATCGGAACTGGAAGAGAGATGGAAACGATTAGAACGATTACGAGAAGCATCGACGAGACTCGACGAGAGTTTTTGTTATTGCTCTAGTTGCGATTAAACTCGATCGACCAAAAGAAACGAGCAACCTTTTCGTTTACGCGTTAAAGGTCAAGGAAAGAGTCTCGAAGTAAATAAGTTCTTCGCCGTTGAATTCTGTTCCTAGGTATTTCAAACTATAGAGTTAAATGAAACACGCTGTATAACTCGCGCTACTGGATGGGAAAGGAAAGGAGGGGGTGTCATTCTGTGTCAACCGCAGCGCCCTCTGACGATGACACCGGGGAACGCGAAAGGGGATGAAACTGGCTGGCGTGTAACTCCGTAAGCTGGCCCCGGCAACCAAGAGAGCTAGTTTGCTGAATTTACTTTGTCTCTCTCCCTCTTTCCTTCTCTCTCTCTCTCTCTTTCTCTCTCTCTCTCACTCTCTCTCTTTCTGTCTCTCCTTTATACCAGCCAGATTCTGTCTCTAACTCTCTCTCTCTCTCTACGGAGCTTGCGCGTCGTTTCCGTGTTAGTGTCCGTCCGTGTGAGTCGAAGCATTCACGACGAAAACGCGCGCGAGCACACGAGAGAGAGAGAGAGAGAGAGAGAGACGAGCAAATCGCGAGCTTTATAAGTCAACGGAGGGCTTGCCAGGAGACCCAGCTTATTTGGAGACAAAGTGGATCCGATCCTCCGATACGGATTTCAATTTGTTTGCCCTTTCGATACCGCCCTTGCGATCGCGCCGAAACTTATCGTGCATCGTTCCTCCTTCTTTTCCTTCTTTTACTTTCTCCTTTTGCAGGAACCAGCCTTTGTCTCGATTCTCTCGACAGATTTTTATTCTCCGAGCCGAGGAATGTCGAATCTCTCGCAATAAAATTGTGTCGCGACGTTACCGTTAAAATCGTCCAATTCCACTTCGATCGCGAAATGTAATTATTTGTAACGATTGTAAAATCGAGAGAGATCGTGTATGACTCGAAAGTGAAATTTTGTAGACGACGATACCGATGTTCTCGCCATTTTTAACCAGCCTCATATTGGTCGCCCTCTGAGCGAGTTCTCTTACAGAAAAGCAGAGTGAGAGAGTGAATGGGAAAGAGAGAGAGAGAGAGAGANNAGGGACATGAAACTAAGAGATAAAGAGGGAGAGAGGGACACACCCTCGGTAGGTTGAAAATCAGGCCTCGGTAGTCCGCGCCACTTCCTTTGAACTCTTTTTTTTCGGTAACGCAAAAGCTAATTAATTTCTCTCTCTCTCTTTCTTCCTCTCTTGCTCGTTCTATCTCGGAAGCTCGTCGTCACCCCACCAACGACCGAGCGCGTCTTTGCCGTTTATTCCCATGCCGTGACGTTTAGGGGAGAGGGATGAAAGCCAAGCCGGATGGATTCTTCCGATGGAGAAAGACGAAGGACGAATGCGCCACGTTCGTTACCTCCATCGACGAACAATAGCGGATTAAAGAGTCTTTCTAATTAGAAGCTCGGTCTATACGCGTCGCGATACTCGCGGGGAAACATTTTTCGATTTCACTTTTTACCGACCGAGTTCCGAGCGTCCATCTTCGAAATAGGATTCCTAATGCGAGCCGAGGCTGCATTCAAGTCTTAAGGAAAAGTAAACTAATCGTCTCCACCTTTGGTACGTTTCTCAATTTCTGTAACCAACCGATCGCGTGATTAGCGACGAACATCATCGATTTTCTCCACTTTTTATTTCATGCTCCAGGTAGTCGATCAAGTATAAGCTTCCGAGAGCGTTCACTTATCGATGTTGCTGGATTTCTAACGAGGAACTCGCTACTGAAACGCGATTCCCAACGGAAGGAGCTCGAGAGCGAGAGCGAGAGAGAGAGCGAGAGAGAGAGAGAGAGAGAGAGAAGGACAGGA
The DNA here is from genome assembly GCA_032403825.1 of Odynerus spinipes. NCBI lineage: Eukaryota > Metazoa > Arthropoda > Insecta > Hymenoptera > Vespidae > Odynerus > Odynerus spinipes. Next base: position 507,177 of record JAIFRP010000080.1, on the reverse strand, counting down.
GAAAAAGGGACAAAAGTTCGCCATTCCGTCGAAGCACGAACCATTCCCTCGCGGGAGCGAGGTCACGAGTTTCCAATACGACCGATTACGAAGTGGAACGTCGTGCAAGACGTTAATTCGTGCGGATCGATATTTTTCTACCGAACGGGGAAAAGGGCCGAAGGGGCGTCATAATGATCGTTTTCACGCGCGCGTAATCGCTTCCAGCTCGGAGTTACCGAAGCAACGGCAGCGCAAAACAGTATCAACGCCGTATATCGCGACGACGTGACGTATAAATTATTTTCGCGGGATTATATTGCACCGCGCGCGCGTATCCGTGTATACTATGTACCTACACATTTATACATATACGTATGTGTGTGTGTGTGTGTGTACGTCATGTCGTTTCAACCGCGTATAATACTCGTTCGTGCGGAGTCGTGAATTCGCGAGATTCCACGGTCTCGTTGCGCAATCACGAATGGAAATTTCGTGCGGAGTTTCTCGAGCGCGAGACACGAGCCGTAATTATCAGTGAGAAACACGAAGTGGATAATTGGAACGTTTGCTAATTAGAATACTCTCTGGCTTGACGCGACGACGACGACGACGACTATGACTACGATGATAACGACGATAACGACGATGACGACGATGACCACCTGTGTGTAGAATAAAGCGTTTGCGATAAAAAGCGATCCATCATAGAGTTTCATCCTTCGACTCGACAATTTTTTATCCCGAGAATTCGTCGAGTCTCAATTTCGAATCTCTTACGCGAGTCCTATGATTTTGCCGAATAAAAAGCAAGATAAAATTGTACCTTTCATCTGCTGCGTGTACTCACGCAGGTAAATCTACTGCAACGAAGTATTTTGAGTAGGTATATGATGTAGCTTTTTTGTAAAATCAGCTTTTTGGGGAAAACGGATCATTCGACAATTAAGCTAACACATTTGGAACTTTTTGTAAAGAAATTAATTAACATCAACGCTGTCAGATTCTCAGGTGCATTAATCTAATTAAGGAATGATCAATGTTTTCGCAAAAAGGTAGCCGTTTTACATAAAGGCTGTCGCTATTACAAGAATACTGATTTTATGATATTAATAAACCGTCCTTTGGGAATTTCCTCAGACTCTCATATAAAGCAAAACTTTGGATTGAATTAGAAAGAATTTATCTTGTATTTCGAAGTTCCGTGACATACTTTTGATCGGTTTTAATATGTATCTTATAACAAGATTTTGTTTTACGCTGTTTCAGGTACTTCAGGAGATTTCGTTTGACACGGTACTAATTTTTGTGTTGCACGAGAGTTACTCGTACATAATCAAGTCCGTTATGTAGAGAAGCACGTCGATGATCGTTTAAAAAGAAAGAAATCTTTTCCAATTTGTTTCCGCGACTCCTCACGGAAGGCATCAACGTAGAGTTGACTTTGCCGTCGGTAAGTTGGAGGAAGAAGAAAGTCGTACTGACTTTTCGTAGCGATCTTCTCTCTTGAACGTTGATGTACCTCTCCTTCAAATTCTTTTTATTCTTACGAGTCTTTAATCACGTACTTCTCAACGATTATCAACCACTGAAGAATGTTAATTTAAAGAATTCGGTCATTTTGTCATGCAAATCACTAGTAAAATGACGCGAATCTTTCTCGCAAACTGTATAAGATATCATCAAACTCTTCTAGATCAAAAGATCTTTTGGATAAGGATCTCTTGGGATAAGGATCGCCCTTTCCGTTCGAGTGACTTAAGGAGACAAGAATAGACAACAGAGAGGTGTTGATAATTTCGCTATTAGGAGCCCTATAATCAACCTTCGTCTTCTATCCTCACGTTAGCAAACTCGCACGTCGTATATATATACATATATCTACATCGGCTCGGTCTGAAAGTGAAAACCCGAAACCGTGATGAAGAATCCCACATTTATCACATTTCGATCGGATAAAAAAAGCCATCTCTCCTCTCTATCTATCTATTTCTCTCTTACGGACGAAGAAAAGGAAGTCTGCGGTGTAGCTTCAAAGCGAGTCGTCGAGTTTCCTGCACAGCCTCCAGAGGGCTGCAGCTCTCATTTGGCGACGCGGGATACCAAAAAATCCCATAGAGACTGGGGCTGAGAGAGAAGAAGCGAGAGAGAGAGAGAGAGATAGAGAGAGAGGGAGAGAGAGAGGGGGAGTGAGGGAGAGAACGAGGGGGAGAAAGACAGAGAAAGAAAGAGAAGGGGACGAGGTAGCGAGCATGAGAAAAGAAACGAATGGTGTTGAGAGACTCTGGAGAGAGTGAGTACTGCTAAAAGAGAGAGAGAGAAAGTAAGAGAGAAGAAGAGATGGGATGAGAGGCGGAGAGGAGAGAGAAGAAACGTATAGCAGAGGGAGAGAACGAGAGAACGAGAGAGCGAGAGAGAGAAACCGTGCTGGTTGCAGAGGTGTGGCTACGAGAGTGTACCAGAGTAGTTCTTCTGGTTTCTGGTTGGCTCCAGGCCGACGGGAGGCCTAACCAGCGAGCGCTGAAACCGGGCACGGCTTCTTCTTTGAGGACTTTTTGCCGTGGCGCGTCTCATGGCCAGTCGTAGGTGTCAGAATGCGCCTCGCTCGGCCCGATCGAGACACGAAAAGATGTACTGGAAGGGGCACCGGAGCTTTTGGCTTTCAGTCGAAGAAGAAAAAGAAGAAGAGGGAGGGAGACAGGGAAAGAGAGAATACCGTGGAATTACTCGGCTATTGAGATCAGCAGATAACCCCGAAGAAATCATAGTGGCCACCCACGTATCCGACTATGTTAACCCTTCAGACTCCCTCGAACTCTTGCACGCTCGTCCAAGCAAATCCTCCTTGCGGGAGGACTCTGAGAATCTTTCCTTAAATTCCTCCGAGAAGCTCCCCGTTCTTCTCTTTCTCCGTTCGTCCGTTTCGATGGATCGATTCGGGAGTGAGTACCCATTGAAAGCAAGAATTTATTACTTCGTCAATTGGAGAGAGAAAGAAAGGGTTTCTTTCGTAATTTCATTTGATTTTAATTCGGATTCAACTTTATTCCTCGCAACGACACCGAACGAATATTTTCCGTTAATTAACAGCCGCATTCCCCGGTCAAACAATCGTATCGTACTTTTTCTCCATGTATGCGTATGCACGCGCGAATATACATACGTCTGTACGTGTACGTACGTACCTACGGAAATCGTCACGAGAAGAGAAGATAGTTCCGCTCGCTGAATAATTAAATTAATGAAAACCCATCGATTTCGTTTTGTTCTTTACACTTTCAATGGAATATCGGCGAAAGAGTACAAAAAAAGACCGAACGGGTTCCCTCTCTTATGCTACCTTTATATGTTATATATACATATGTATGTATGTACATAGCGATATTGACCGAGGAAAAAAATTGGACAAATTGCTGCTACCGTTGATGCTCGTCAGTCGTTTTCATTTTTTTCATTACGAACGCGTTAATGAAACGCAATGTTCCAGTGATTCAACTGAATTGATAGAAATTTCGACGACGCGAAAAGTACGTGCTGTTATAATTTTTAGCGAAAGTTACTCTGCAGCGATTGTATTACATTTTATATGTTGCACGCGTGCTTGCGAAATTCCGTTATTTTTTAATACCGTTGATCAAGCACGAGGACTGCTTGGGAAGTGTTAACTCCGAAGTTACTCCGAAGTTACTTTCCAGTGATTGGCAAAAATGGCACTGAAATGCGTTTGATTGAAATTTCTAAGCCGCTCGTCGTCGGTCCTAGAGTCCAGATAATAGATACTATTCGTATTCTTAGTCGTATTCACGAGTACTATGTTATGTCAAATTATAGATATTTGTATTCTTATTCGCGAATAAAAATTTTTTACTATTCGGAGCATCCCTAGTAGGTATATCAGTGACATCGAACGATACAAAATCTGTAGGTTTACGTATAAAGGAATCGGACGACACCGATACACATGCATCATGTCAATGCTATAGCAACGTATATCACAGTGATTTAAAGCGAAAGGGGAAGTAAAAGTAACGTTGCAAACAGATTCGCGCGAGGTCGGCCGACGCTGTCGCGGTAGTTCATCGTCCACGACGACAAAACGACGATGTCGAGGAAACCGTTTGACCATCGACAAATTAAATCGATCCGCACGAACGCGGAAGCACGCTTGGCGCGTATCGGCCGCACTCTCTCGCACGCTCGCTCGCGCATTGCTTTACCGAGTTGCGGGTACCACCCGCTCTCGCGAATGTCCGTTATTTATTATCCATCGGCGTCGACGTACGTCAACGTACAGCAAATAACGCAGCGTATTCGCTCTCTCGTTGTGTATCCAACTTCTTTCACGTCCATATTCCACTCGTGCGTTCACCGCTTCTCTGCCACTCACCCTTTCTCTCTCTCTCTCTCTCTCTCTCTCTCTTTCTCTCTTATCGCGTTCGGAGTTTCACCGAAATTCGAGTTGCTTTTCTCACTACAGAACATTTATAAGGAAATTATCTTTTAGATTCTTTATTTAGTTCAAGTAAAACGTTCTTTTTACAGGTCAACAAGTTTTAGAGATTTCAGAGCTTTTACAACGTGCTTCCAAGCTCGGGCTGCTTTTTATATTTTTCAGATAGGTATTATACGAGTCGGCGAGATTAACGTTATTTATTATTGCCGCAACTAGTGTTAGATTTTTAAAATACGCAATAGATTTCGTTCGGTGTATTAAAAACTTTCTATAGTGCTCTAAAAAATGTTCTATACGATCTCCAAGCATTTCGTTCTGTTATCATTAGATAGAGAAAAGTTATTTGATTTTAAATTGATAAGAGTATTGGTACAGCTTATTTCCAAGCAATTTTTTTGTCGTATCATTTTCAATTATCTGCGACAAAGTATTCAGTAAGGTGAAGATCTGTTCGTGTTTCTCTCCTTGTATAAAAAGGACGGCTCCGATGCTTTTTGTCGGAATTTAAAGGAGTCAAAAGACCAGTATTCGCACGGACTTTCGAAGCGACGCACGTATACCTATATTTAAGCACGTAACGAAGGTAAACGGTAGAAGAAGGGTGAGTAAACGGCGGAAATGGGCCGGTCGCGTTTACGCTCTCGAGATTAAGACCATTCGCCTCTGATAATTTATCGTAACACATCGAAATGCAAGCGAGCGCAAGAGAAACGAAGCAAAAAAGAAAGGAAAAAAGGAAATCGCGAGAACTGGCTTCCATCTCGTTCGCCCCCCCCCCTCTCTCTCTCACTCTTTTCCCGTACGCATAGCTATACTTATTTACACAGTCGAAGATCGTCTAGCTTTCAATACGATTCCTTCGGCGAATTCGCTTTGCCTTCGAAGAAGCAATGCGACCGACCGATTTCTTTTTCGTTCCTCCGCCTGGATTTCGCGATTTGCCTAGAAACGAGACAAAACTAAAAGTCTCCCGCGAGTCTTAAGGACATAAATAAAGTCAGCTCGGATCGTAAATCCGATCGTTCGTTCGCTCACCTCGTCCTCGGATCGCCACTTTCGACAGGCAAACGCCGATAATGGCGGATCGAGCCTGCGCGCCATTAGAATTATCGCCGCGAGAAGAGTCGACCTCGTGCTGGTGAAATTTCGACCGTTCCGCTAGCGGCGGTGCGCTTCGAGGAATGCCAATGAAGTTGTACTCTTTGCGAAACGATCAAACGCGGTGTGTTAGCGAGCGAAAATCACCGCGAACTATTCCGACGATTTTCAGTCGATTTTAAATAAGTCGATTTACGGAACGATACCAATATTCTCGACTATCGCACCGTATTCGATTATATCGTACGATATCTTAACCACCCTCGCCATTTATCTCACACTCTGCTAGTCTATCCGCATTTTAAGATAGAAACGCGTCACTATCAGGACACATAATAGATTGGTAAATAAAAATATTATAATCGTGTAAAATGTTTGCATATTTATAAAAACAACATTTAGACGAACTTAAACAATAATACATCGCTGCTGTATTTCTAAAACTCATAGGTACATCGTTAGTTCCTAATCTTTGATAAAAACGCGTTAAATACGAGAAAAAGGAGCGATTTACGAAGATAAAAGCGCGAGGTGAGTTTTGAAACGCGTTCGATGAGATTGGTCGCGTGACCGTGCTCATCACACGACACGTCACGTGATCCGTCATGGCGCGCGCGAATCGTCCTACAAAAGGATCATACATAATTGCTTATTTTAATCGATCGCCGCACCGAACGTATCAGTCGAACGAGATCATCGGTAAATGAAGACGTAAGGATCGAGCTTGGGAGCGTAAAAAAAAAGAAAGAAAAAAAAATCCGTGCGGAGTACCGGAAACGGAGCGTAGCGTGGCAGCAGGAACGCGTAGGGCTGACTCGACCATTAGCTTCCCTCCGTTTCACCTCGTGCGTGTCGCTGCACTACGTTTTTACCCATATTGTGTTTGTCGCTCCGTCTTATTACCGGCAGCGTGTAACGAATAAGCCGACGGTGACGGAGACGCGTGTAAAGGAAGAGAATGAAGACCGCTGGAGGAAAAAAAGGAGACGACGCGACGGTGGACGCGAGAACATAAGAGAATGAGAAAGAGCGAGAAAGTCAGTGTCGTTAAAAAAAGGGGGGAGAGCACAAAAAAAAAATACAGTAAATCCCCATATAACGCGGTGGTTGAATTCCTAAACAATAGGATATCATGTAAATTGGTTGAAAAAGCAACATTAAATGGGAAATATTATTTTTTCTTTATGTATTATAAAAATAAGAAGTTCTTGTCATGTGTCGCCTTATATGAGGTTTTCTTCATTTTCTAACCGTTCTATGGGGATCTACTGTACACGGTGTCGTATAGTCACGATGCGAGTTCTAGAACTGTTGTTTATAGACAAGCTGTGTCTGCGCGATAGAAAATATGTTATACAGAGCAGATTAGAGATGAAAAGGAGAATAGGATATGAGAACGAGAGAAGAAGTTAGTTGATTTCTGTCCGCGCGTCACTTTTAAATCTCGCCCGGAGGTAACACGTATATCTACCGCCAGCAGTTCGAAAACCGCCGCTCATTTTCATTCACGTCGTCGTTGCCGAGCTACGTCGTGCTACGTCGTGCTACGTCTCGTTTAGTCAATTGAAGGCGATTACGCGGAAGGAGGATGACTACACGGTAAGCACGAGCTCGGCGATAAGCTTTACGTAAGACGGTTCGCGGACGAGCGGACGCAATCTCCCTTCTTTTCCTCTTCCTTCGCTCTTCTTTATCGACTTTGATCAATGCACTCATATTTCAAGAGGATAAAGCAGCGGACCCGAAAAAGAAAAAGACGAAAAAATGGAGAAAACATTTTTTAAAAATATTCCATGTTTATCGTTCGATCGAACTTTTTAGAAAATCAAACAACTCTTGGTGGTATCGTATGAAAAGGGAGTGGGACGAAAGGGGCACCGATTAAAAGAAGGACATCCCTGAGTGACAGTCGCACGGTCTCGCGAGTTTTCTCGCACAGTGCCGTGACAAGGGAGCGGTCACGCGAGGCACCCCTCTCCCTGACTCGCTACATCTCTCTCTCTATCTCTCTCTCTCTCTCTCACTCTTTCTCTTTCATTCCATCTTTCTCTATTTCACTCGACGCGCTGGGTCTCGCGCGGCTGCCCCCAAATTGCCCGAAATTATTGGCTTCTTTTGTTTTCTCGTCATACACCGCATGCTCCGTCGTTCCATGTCATTTCTACCTGCTTGTTCCGCGGCTCCCACATTCTCCCTCTACCCCCTCTACGTCGTTCTATTTCTCACTCTCTCTCTCTCTCCCCCTCTACCCCCTCGCTCTCTTTTTCTCTCTCTATCACTCAAGTCAGTTCCGTTTTACGCGTCCGCCACGAAACACTTTTTCGTTTCATTTCTCACAACGCGCGTACCACGTTGTCAACGCCACCGTATTTTTCCTTTAACGCGACGCACCGATTTTTCGAGCGATCTAAAACGTTCGTAAATAAATCGCAACTCGATTTCGAGCGTCGACCCACCAGAGCCAAAAACAACGATCCAATAATTCTATCGACCATTTGGTTATCCGCACGCGCCACGTAAGCCACGAACTTTTCTATGAGCTTCTAGAATCGATCGCGTGAGCGACCATTACACAACGCCGCAATACGGAGAAATGAGAAAGAAGCAAGAAGGGAGAAGATAATAAACAAAAAAAAAGAAGGAGAAGGAGGAAAAAGAAAATAAGAAAATAAGAAAAAGAAGAAGAAGAAGAAGAAGAGGTAAAAAGAAGGAAAGGAAAATGCGCGGAGGCGCAGGTAGGAGTTTCTTGGCCCGAGCCACTCATTATTGCTTCCATTGTCGTCGTTAACGTGGCGGCATTGTGCCGCAAATGGCCTGTGAATATTACGATGTCCCTTACCCCAGCCCCGTTCCTCCCGCTCTACCCCGGACCACCATCGCGAAGCTCTCCTTCGGTCTATGGCAGCTTTATGATAGGGTAAAGTAACGATCGTTCGAAATTCCGGACGAGTATTGGAAGTTTTCGGAATTTACGTGTTTCCGACTTCCGGTATCCGCGGTGAGTTCCTCTTCTGCTATCCAGAGAAAAGAGGAGAAAGGGGAGGAGCGACGGCCGTTCTCAGGCGGAATTCGGAAAGTACGAATTATACCTATATATATATATAAGTATGTATACACGTATATACATATATACGTATATGTAGGTACCTATATTATACGCGAAACCGACGAAACCTCGACCAGCCGGGGATGAACACTTTGGCGCTAAGTTCTCGCATCGAGCGAGACTCACAAGGGTGCAAAAGCGGATGAGACGATACGGGGGTAGGAGTTAGTCGAGAGTAAATTCATCGGGAACCACGCGCGCGGGGGTGAGTTAAGCGCAACCGTCCGTTTGTACCGATCGGAAAACGGTCCGGACGTATTTCCTTTGAAATCGTCTAAGAGCATATTTATTCTAGTCACGAAATGAGCGGATAGAGCATCCTTTCGTTTACTCTTATCCAAGAACGTGGATGAAGCGTTCTCGATCGGGGATTTATCAAAAAGGTGAACGAATCTCTAATTTTTGTGATAGGCTAAATTTCGTTGCCTTTTTTACGAGTACGTACGTAAGGTGTTCATAAAGTTCTTGACTAGTGGTTGTTATTGATAAACAGGATACTATATTTATACTTTTATTTAATAATTAACTATAGATATTATATTTAGACTAGGTATTATGTTTATACTTTTATTTAAGAATTTATTTAACTTCTAATTAATTAGTACGAGCGATGGGAGATTTTATCGCACCCTCTTTATAGTTCACATCAGAATTTATTTATTCCCAATTTAAAAAAGACATTAAAGGCATTTCGATCAATCGATAATCAATAACTCAATCGACATTTGAAAATAATTATTCGTATATCAGATAAAAAATGACACTAAAATGATTGAAGTTCGTAAGTTGCTTGTCAGCCTGAGTCCAAGTACTGTCAATAAGTCACAAAATTATTTCTTACAAATTGCATTATTTATTCTTTGTTATTTTTAAAAACGATTCATTCTCAGACTATATTCCATTAAAAACGAACGAAACCCCGCATGTTTATTCTTAACAATAACACGCATATACGATTGCAAGCAAAGGAAGTGGAAACGTATCATGAATTCCGAGGTAGGGGTTTCTTTCGTACGACATTAATGAGCTTACAGTGAGCTTTTTCCAATCCCACGCTCCCGATCCGTCGTTGTATCGACAATGACGATTAAACCATGGTCTGATTTAAGGCACCGAAAGAAAACTCACGTCTCTGCAGTCTCGAAGTATCTACCTTCGCCATACGGTGTGCAAACGATCGACTCTCTTCCACCGGGGAACAAAATCAAACGAATTTACGATCAACCCTTTCGAGCGCGGAAGCCCTGCCTTCTTTTTTCCCTCTCTCT
>JAIFRP010000080.1:456076-493782 GCA_032403825.1 Odynerus spinipes | reverse complement strand
GACGACGACGACGACGACGACGACGACGACGACGACGACGACGACGACGACGGTGACGATGGTTAGTAGCCCCTTTGTGAAATTGTTTACGAGATATTAATGGTACACGTTTTACGAGGATCCATCTCCTCTTCCCTCCTTTCGTGTTTCCACGCGAGGAAGGCGAAAGAAAAGCGCAGCTCGGCGGTAATGTCCCTAAACAGACTCTAATTATGATAATTAGCGGGTCTGGGGAAAGAACGGTGCCTCGTTTAGGAGTTAGAAACGCGAGCGTTGATTATAGGATACGAACGGGAGGTTCCAGGATGCTTCGCGTGCGACTGCCATTTTAGATCCGGAAAGGAAGCCCAAATTTTGCTTAAATCCTTGTTTTCAGTGGGTATCGGAACTGGCACTTCTAAAGGTCGACTCCTGTAACTGCTCGTCGTTAAATCCCGAAGGGTAAAATTGTTGGATATATCCGAAAACGCACGAAAGCTTCCGAAGATTTACCTCGTAATCGATCCATACGATTTCTACTTCCATCGGGAAAACTGATCGCCAGTCGCGCGAGTACGGGGAAACAATTATCTTAAGATATAATAGACAACCGTTCAGATCGTTTTGTACAAATTAGCTCGGCTATGTTAGAAGACTAATTCTCCGCTAGTTCCACTCGCTTTAACTCTTCGCGAACGTTTCTACGATGCGTATCAGAAGTAGGTATTAGTCTCCCTTCGCTACCTTCCGCGAGACGACGTTTAAATCTGTTATCGCACTTGAGATCTTCTTGCCGATACTCGAAAGCAATGATCAAATTTAATTTAACGCGTTCATTGATTTTCTTCAACGAATCGGAGCGCTCGGAAACGCTGCTTCTGTACCGATCTAATCAGAGATAACATCGTATCCCGGAGTCGAGCCACTTTTAACTTCGAGTAAATCGTTGCATTACGCTCTCTGGAAACGTGACAACGTCTTGACCTTGGTCAATAAAGAGTAGCTCACCTGGGTATCTATTTCTGCTAACAGTTTTGAAGCACGAGCAAAATTTATACGATATTAACAAAAATTCTTGTCTTATATTACAACGTAATTATTATCGCCATAGATATCTCTGGTATCGTATTTCATTTTTTATCAACATTCGAATACAGCCCTACACAAATTCATCGAAAGAATAATCTCCGAAGCTACGAAACAGGGTCGTTTAAAATGATATCACGTGACGTATCTCTACAAGGATTCTGTTTCTTTTTATTGTTAAATTCACGACACATGCGACGATGAAAAAAAAAGTATTTCCTGTCCCGTTCGTAAGTCGACACGAAAGGTCGAGCGCGTTCGGCCGACAGGTCGTCGCGATGACAGGACTTTTCATTAGGACAACGTGCTTTTTCCCCTTTTCCCTCCTTTTTTTCCTATCCGTCGACCTACCGTTTTCCTTTCGTCCCTCGTCGAAGGGGAGGAAATTAATAGGGTCACGGGGACACGAGCAGGACATACACAACGAGCCCGAGGGTCTCTTGCTAAGTTCCTTAACGAGAAAATAAATGCACGCCAATTTTTCACGAACGACACCGGCACGCCCGCACAGCTAGATGAATTTTTAATTTCTCGGAAAAGCGAACCGTCACGGGACAAAGATTATACAGACTCTCTCTCTCTCTCTCTCTCTCTCTTTCTCTCTTTCCTTCGTTTCTCCCTTTTTTCCCATTTCGTTTTGTCCTTTCTTGTTCACCGTTCCGCTCGTTCGTTACGCGCGCTTAAGTTCGACTCGATTACGATCGGAACCGGAAGAGGAAAGTTTGTCCGATTAGCGAGTTTAGATCAAAGAACGAGAAGAAAAGAGCAAGTACGGTTTTTTTTCATAGATATTAAACAAAATTACACGTTCTAGAAATAAAAACTGGCCAAAGTATATGAAAATGTAGTCACTCGTATTCGAGTATGCGAATTGAATGTTTGAATCGATCCAAGTTGCCCATTCGATATATATTTGTAATGTAATTATTCGTTGAATATTTCAAACAGATTCCAATATTCTTTCAATATAAAAATATATGTAGATATATAGAAAAGTTGGAAAGAAACAATAATACAAAATTATTCAAAATTATATTAGAAAGCTTCTTAACTTTTGAACTTCACTAACATCACTGTCACTTAACGTGATTGGCGCACGAACAGTTAAAATAGAGCTTAGACTGGAATAGTAGAAGAAAATCAGAGTTTTCTCTTCTAACCTTGATCTTCGATAACGCTAACGACGCGTTCAACAAAAAGAACGAACGAGAGAAATTTGAAAGAATTCGGCAAACTCCTTGACCGCTCGAAAGTTCCGCGCGGAAGTTCGCAAGCGTGGAAAAAGGAAAGGAACCCTCGGAAATCCGGCGTTCTTGGCCGGAAACTCGCGTGTTTCGCAGTCGCAGGCAAGATCTTTCTCTTTCGAAAGAAGAAACACACCGCAGTATCCTTCCGGCTCGCACGTTTAACGCATCGCGTCCTTTGACCGAGCGCATTCCCGCGCGATGAGAGAAAGAACGGAGGCGTTCGCGAGGAAAGAAAAAAGAGAAGGTCGTGTTGGATACTTATAACATTGTCGGCCGGCACCACCGACGTAAATTACGCGAACGCGGATGTTCGCGGCGGTAGCCGACGTTAATTCAAAAAGGCAAAACCATCGGCCGGAAGCAACGGTAGTTTAATGACGGATACACGTGTTGCCGTTGCGGATTTTAAGCGACCTTCACAACGATGGTTCTTTTGTACAATTTTCCACGCGTCTCGTTAAAACGTCGAGAAAATAGTACGTGCAATATTAATATTCTAAAGAAATATAGTATAATTTCGATTATCCGAACGTTCGATTATACGGACGTACCTACTGGGATATATAAATTGAATGATGAAGAAATTTTTGAAAGAGTTAAAAGAATTTATAATGAAGAGAGCATTGAAGATAACGATATATTCTCCTGAAATAATATTCTCACGCATTTTAAAGCATTCGCAGCTTCAGAGATAGTCATCAGATTGTATGAAGCACAGCAAGAGAGTACTCCTGGAGAATAATTAACTTTTAACAAATTAAAGTGATTATAGAAAGACGATTAAAACATGTGAAGAAATTATCATTTTTAGCGTGGAATCTTGTTATGATCTGTGTAGCTCGATTATCCGAAAAATTCGATTATCCGATCATCATGAACACAATTAGTTCGGATAATCGAGGTTCTACTGTATCAAGTTTTCTCTCTCGATCTCTCGATCGAGTCAGTATATATATCTAAATCGCAAACAATTTTTTATTTGTTATTTAGTATTATTCCTCCGACGACGATACCCAACCGAAATATTCGTTTATTTGATTCGAGCGGTGTGAAGGTTCATTTATACTAGAACGAGCAACGAAGAAGGGTGATTCTCCCTTCTCGCGGAAGAAGTCGAAATTTCGTGGGCAGCGTGCTCGCGCGCGCGTTCGTCCGCGCATGGCCGCAAAACCGCAAAAACGACATACTGGCCCTTTGTCAGTCGCAACTAGGACCATTATTATTACGTCACGCGAGTTGCCGAGCTGCGGTGCACATTTTTTTTCTTTATTATCGACGAGGAAGCGCAGATGGTGGAAATTACGCTCGCGCCTTCCAGATATCCGCCAACGAGCGAAAGAACCTTACCCGTTTCCGCCTTCAAAATTAACGAGAAAAAATCAGGAATCGTTTCCAAAAGCTCAATTAATAAGCTTTTGGTGATTCATTAAAATTTGATTTTCACATACGCCATTATACTATGTAATTTACGTTATCTCTAAGATAATTGATTACATATCGACGTCCCTAACATTTTCTTCAGATTAAGTTACAATTTGGACTACTTTTATTTCGAGTTCGCTTTCGTAGTACTTTATTAATCTTATCTAGACTACGTTATCTCATTTTTCATTAATTTTTTCCCCCTTTCCTTTCTCTCTTATTGTTCATTATCTTCGAAGGAACTTCAAAATCATTCTGCGGGAATATTCAACGTCTACGTTCTTCTTTCTCTCTCTCTCTCTCTCTCTCCTCTTCTCACTCTCTCTCACACGCGAGATACGTTCAACCGTTCTCGGAGAATGTAGAAGCTTTCAGCTTCCATCCCTTACTCGGCGCGACAGGCGGGGTCGGTCGCTTTTCTCGGTCACCCCGGACAAGCGGATCATCGATCACTGACAATTTCTTTCGGACTTCTTGCCGGCATCGTTCGACCCTTCGTAGGAGAACGAGGAGAAAGCCGTCGCTGGACGTGGCTAGGAGAAAAAGTCGTTGCTTCGCGAAGGAGAAGGAGATTCGCGCGCGCGAGCGCATAAATGCGATACGAAGAGCGCCGAAGGAAGGTGGAGGTAGAGATGGAGAAAAAAGAACATGAGAAAAAGATAGAGAGAAGAGATCCGGTCTATGCAAAAGCCGAAACTTTTTTAAACCGTCGATTCGCTAATGACGAAACGGGAAGGAAAAACGACCGTTCTCTCCCTTTTTCTCGTCGGACCCTTGTCGTTTCATAGAATATCGAGTAAAACCTAACAACGTTAATTGATCGTATACTCGTGACCATAGTAAATAAAATACCCTTTAGGTATATTTCTTTTTTCTTTTATCAAACGTCTCAATTAGACTGTCTCATTCATCGTGCGCGTCTTTCTTCCTTTATGTAATTAAATTGCTATTACGAACTAAAAGATATCGCGAGCAAGACTGCTTAAAAATTAAATAGAGAAAATCATTTCATTTTCTTCGCCTGCTCGAAGTTACTGGCGCGTAAGTAGAACTTTAGAAAACTGAAATGTCCAAGTTTCGCATCGACTTAATTAGCACATAATTGAGTCGTTTAATTTGAAAGCAGCATAAGTCACTTTATAGTAATGAAAAATAGTGATTCGTTAACGTCTGTGCGAAATTATTTATACCGAGAAAAATATAAGTATCCAAGATACCAAATACGCGTAAGTCTTCTGTAAAGTTGGCATCAATTTTTTTTAAAACACGTTGAAACACAAGCCCTTTAATATCTCGATTTTTAAAAATCAAGTAACTTATATCTACCACTTTTAAAATAATCGACTCAGCGTACCTACAACGATATCGTATCGATATATTAAACATATTAATCGATTTAGGAGTAAAAGTCGGAAAGAGAAATTCATCGAAATGAAAGTAAGAGCGAACGAAGTGGAAAGAGTGGGTGGAGAGACCGGCAGAGGAGTGAAGGGGTTAGGAGAAACGGGAGACGTTCGTTAAAGAATCGTAGAAGTAAGAATTTCACGGTTCGTAGCTGGCGATGGATCTCTCTCTCTCTCTCTCTCTCTTTCTCTCTCAATAGTGGCACGGTACCTCCAGGAGTCTCGAATCAGGCACGCATAGTCATTTTCACGACATCCGCGTGGCAAAAGAAGCGAGTATTCGCCACGGTCCGGTGCGCAGCCGATGATAGTGGTTCGCCCTGAAATTGGTCACTGTGCTGGCTCCGCGCTGCGAAGGCCGTTGGATCGACCGCAGTTACGGTTAAGCAGCGTCCTCCTCGTAATTTCTATGGTTGCAATCGTCCCTCGTGAAAACGCTCTCGTAGAAAAGACATGAGAGAGAAAGAGAGAAGGGGGAAAGGAAGGGAGAAAGGGAGAAAGAGAGAGAGAGGGTGAGAAATGGAAGGAAGCAACTCGGGGTGTCTGCGGTTTTCTTAACTGGAATTTCTGCGCCTCAATTTCACCGTTCTCGGTAAAACATTGTCTCTGCACTTCGTATTTTCTATTTGGTAAACTCATTTTCCAAGTTTTAACAGTGAACGTAGGTAACAATTAACGAGGATCGATGGAACTCGTGCGCAAAAGAAACTTTCTTTTTTTATTCGCTTCATTCAAGTCAAATTACCTCTCTCTCTTTCTCTCTTATCGTTATATCCTATTAACAACGACCTTATCGAAGAACATAGCGAGAATAAAGGAGAAAGAAAAAGGTGGAAAAAACGATCGCTGGGAGAGATACTCGAGATACCTTTACGAGTCAATTACGGGGTACAGCTCGGACGTTAATCGCGCGAAAACGTCGATCGATCCGCTCGTACGTGGGTACATACATACGTCAAACTCTTACAAGAGCGAATATACTTTGAACACCTTTGTACACCTTCCGACGTTGAAACGTCCCTCCCATAAAGAGTAGATAGTTTTAATCGTATCGGCGAGAACGACGATTTCGAGGTTCGATAATTGCGCGAAACGTCGGCTGGTCGACGTTTCCGCCTGTCTGTCGGTCTATCACGTGAACGAAAAGTGAAAACGGCTAGGAACAGGGAGCGAGATCGACGATCTAGCAGGGACCATTCGAATCTACCCCCATCACTCTCTCTCTCTCTCTCTCTCACTCTCTTTCTCTTTCTTTCTCTTTTTCTCTTTTTCTCTTTTTCTCTCTCACTACTTTTTCTATACATGTACAAATACTTAGCTACACGTCGATTTCGCTACTGGTGGGTCACGTGTATCAAAGCGCTCTCTCTCACTCTCACTCTCTCTCTCTCTCTCTCTCTCGCTCGCTCGCTCGCTCTCTCGCTCTGTCTGTCTGGCTGTCTGTCTCTTTCTCGTTTACGGAAAAAAGCCACGTCCGTTCGAACGGTAGCCTCGGACAGAGTGAAACAATACGATCGTGGCAATATTGTTCGAGCATTCGCGGCTCCATTCTGATTTAAATTTTCTAGCGGCCGCGGTTTTAGCTCGAATAAACCATTTGCCAGGCAAGCGACCGAGTGGGTTGGTAGAACGTTGGACCGGCAGAACGGACGTTTCGACGGCGTTTTACAAAAACGGCGCTTGCCCGGAACACCCGTTAATCGTCGTGAAAACGCTCGTTCCCTCTCGAAGTGGTTTATTACGTGCGTTTCGCCTGTCAGCGCCAACCTTTCGCTCTCTTCCTCCTTCCACCTCTCTTTCTCACTCTCTCTCTCTCTCTCTCTCTCTCTCTCTCTCTCTCTGTTCTTTCGCTCGTTCTCTCGTTTCTTTTTTCATTCCCCCTCGGTCCATTTCATCTCCCTTTGTTTTGTTTTAAATTGGAAACAAACGGCAAACTCGCGTCCTCTGATATCGACGCTGCCACGAGTTTTGGATAAAATAACTTGAAATTGTTGGCCAACGCGGCCAGGCGCCGCGACATCCACTGATAGTAAAACGGAGGTTGGGTGTTGAAAGGATCAATGATCTCTTCGGGTAAGATCGATCGTTTTATTAAACACACGATTTTATTAAAAATTATTATACATGAAAAGTTTTACAGTTTTTGCAGATTAGATTTTTTTTATCATAGAGGAAACCTTCAGAGAATACCCCGTCAAATGTTGTTGACGGGGTAATATCGGATTTTTAGCGACTAAAACCTCCACATTTGCCCCCGGTCCCAGTTCCGGGAAGCCACCTCCCGACCCTCTCCTTGGAGTTATCCGTTAGAGTATAAATCGCGAGAGAGGGCCATATTGCAGATTAGATTAGACGATTAGATCAATTGCACTGATTTTCTACTTTATGTTACCGAAGTCATTGATAATGTTAAAATTAGTAACGAAACATATCGAGAGAATCTAAACTGATCGCTTAATACTCGACACGCGAGACGTCACGTCGAGAGAGTTGAAAATCGTTGCCGAGAAGTGCGAATCGCACTTAATCGAGGCGCATAATCGTTCCCGTCTAAATCCATTTAGTACTCCGAGACGTGGAACGTTTCAGGAAGTTCTGGATAATAGACACGAGTCACGTCTAAACGTGTGTTTATCCTCGAGCACTTTGAATCAATATGAGAGCGTCGATGGGAAGGGAATTGACACGCGCGAGCGATAAATTTTCTTCGGAGCTACGCTTCCTCGCCCCGACGAGATCGTTCTCGCAAGGAAGTACAGAATAATTCGGTGAACGCTAATCGCGCGAGATTTCTTTCATCGAATCGCATTAACTCGAATATCATAAAGTTTCTTAAATATAAACTCCGAGTGCTTTTAAATTATCGAATAGAAATTCGAACATCTCCTATGTGCTGTACCATAAGGAGGATACTTAAATTCAACACAAAAGCTCGTTCGAAACGGATCATTTAGAAGATTTTCTAATGGTCCAAGATCGAAACATAATCCTCCCGCACAAAAACCCGCCCCTCATCGACATAGGTCTCTGAATATGTACGATCGCCAAGTCACCCCATAATTTCGTAAACACGACAATACTAGTTCACGTAACTCTATTCTAGGAACGATCGGAAATCGATCTCCTTTTTGCCGTTTCTCTTTCTCTAGTTCGACCCACGACCGAGGTACCTCCATCTGTCGAACGTGAACGAAGAGGGCCACAGCTGTCGGTCTCGGACTGGAGTTCGAACGTGGCAGGAATGTGGCACGAGCCAAGGATTCAAGACCTACAACATCGTCCACCAGGCTCACACAATTTCCCCTTTTCCCTAAAGGCACGTATTCCTCTTGTTTTCACTGGCAAGATGAGAGAAAGAGAGAGAGAGAGAGAGAGAACCTACACAAGCGGGGGTGGTTTAAAATGAAAAGGTAATGACTTGTGACCGGAGATCATTTCGAGTGGTCGCGTATCGGCCGGACAATGGTCATTGTTGGGCCAACACGCGGCAAAGCGGGGGATGAATGGGGGATGAACGGTGCCTTGATTTATTATTCCACGCTTTTAGTCAGAGCACCAAACGAACGCTCGGCCTGTTCCAAAACGGAGACAACAATGAGAACACTTTTATTATAACAGCCAAGAGCCATGTTGGATGTTGTCGAATACTGAACGATTCTCTCCTTGTTGTTGCAGTTACTGTTATCGCTCGAAGATGGAGCGTTGGGATAAGTGAGGACGACGCGTTAGACGGAGGCGTGAATCTTAATTCCACGGCAGCCGGAGAAACGAGTTTAAGTCGCGAGCTTCTCGCCCGAGCGAGTCCGTGACTCGGTTGAGCAAGGAAGAGGATGGGGAGGAGGAGGTAGAAGAGGTGGAGACTAAAGAGGATTCTCCATAAACTTCCAACAAGGAATCGGAGCTGATCGAAGAGGTCTTTGCTAAGAGAAGAAAGAAGTTCTGATTGAGGGAAAGAAAGACGAGAGAGAGAGAGAGAGAGAAGATGAGAACCACTGATGTCTCGGCCAAGTCCCAGAGAGAAAGAGAAGGAAACAGTGAAAGACAAAAGGACCTCCCGATAGCGAGTTCGAACGGGCTGTCTGTCGTCGGACTGTCAGCGCGAGTCCGCCGTTTTCTGCGTCTCCTCCTCCCTGGTGGAGGCTGAAAGAAGAAGAAGAAGAGACGAGACGAGTTGAGAAAAAGAGAGAGAGAGAGAGAGAGACGGAGGCGCCATCTTAGTCTGCATTCCATTGTTTTAGATGATTCATACGCGGACCCGGCCCCGGAGGGCCTCCTAATTTATTAGTTTGAATATCGAGCGCAGCCAGCGGGAGGAGGACCAGGACGAGCAAGAGGATGAGGAGGAGAAGAAGTCGGCGAAGAAGAGGAGGAGAGAAAGAGGAGTCCGCTAGCTGGGTGGCCGGGGACCGTCTCTTGTTTATACTCTTGCCCCCCGCTCTTTCAGGCCCTCCTCCTCATCTCCTCCTCCTCCTCATCTCCTCCTCCTCCTCCTCCTCCCTTTCATCTTCCTCTTCGTCCTCTTCTTCTTCTTCTTCTTCTTCGTTTCTCGCTTTACCGCCCTTAGTTGTCTTCTCTTCGTCCAAACTTCATCAATGTCGTCGATACGTCTAACATCAAACGGGATGTCTATGCTTCCGAATCTTTTCTATATTTATATGCGACCGTCTTGTCGCATCGAGAGATCGCCGTTTGAATTTAAAGTCAAATTTGATTAAAATCCGAAAATTAAGGCCATTGGTTTCTTAACAACCTAACGCACGACTTTGTAAAATAAGAAATCAGCCAAAAAGTCACTTTTTAATTTTATAAAACTTTTCATCGGACTTATTTATCCATAATAGATACTCTCAGTTTTAATACGAACGATTTCGGGCGGAAAGACGAAAACGTTTCTTCTTTTTCTTTTCTTTCTAATCCGGCACTTTCCTCCTCGCTGCTCGGTCACCTATTCCCCGCAGCAATTTGCGTTTTAGAGAGGCCAATCACGTAGACCAGGTGTCCCACGGAACCTCCGTCTCTTTCTCTCTTTCTTTCTCCGAATAACCAGTCGTTCCGAGAATTTCAGCAACCGCGGCAGGAGAACGAAGAGGAATACCGAAAGCCACCTTCGCGGTTATTTTAATCTTGAAAAAGATTCAACTACAACGAGGGAGTGAATCGACTATCGTAGCAAAGTCTCGAGCAAAAAGTCTTAACGATCAACGGAAAAAGTCGTGTGGGTTCTTCGCGAGATAAGAAGACTCGCGAGGAATTGATAAATTTCGTAAGAAAGTCATCGGCGAAGCGGTAGAACCACCTGCTCGCTACTGAGCTACCGAGCTACCGAGCTACCGAGCTACTCGTTCCGAGCTGGAAAAGACAAGGGCGATGATATGGCGCTGTTAACAACGTCCGAACGAGCTTACTTCTGCTACTCGGCTGATACACGCGATCGCGTGTATTATTAATGCACTTACAAGTAGGTATCATAATTGCGTCGGAAGATAGGAACGCTCGCGTACCTACGTACACGTATACGCGTTAGGTATACGCGTATACCCTAAGCAGCTAGCAGCAGCCACGTAACTCCATCGAATCGCGTAACGCGTCCGTTTTGCCGGCAATTAAACGCGTTATCGTATCTTATCTCCTTACCGCAATTAAGGACAATGAATGTAATTGCGTTTACCTCCCGTTTCACGCGGCCCTATCTCTCCACGGAGTTCTAGTTTCCGCGGAGTACGGTCGTACCTCCTGAGATCTAATTCGACGAAGCCTTTCCTATCGTCCTACGAAATTCGCTCGAACGCGTTTACGAACGGGCTTACGTCACGACGCGAACGGCTCCATTTCGAGCTAAAGGATTCGAGCTATCGATGAATAAGCACCTATATCTTAATACGTTTACGTGATATCTAAAAATAGTATAAATGTACTACATGTAGGTGCCTACTATGTATGTTTATACGCTTGGGAAAAGGATCCCTACTTTTTTATGTGAAATTTATTTAAAACCCAAGATTCAAGAAGATACCGCCGAATTCATTTCGGAATCTCTCTCGTCGCTCTTTCTCGAGCGGGTTCTTAAAAGTGAAAAGAGAGAGAGAGAGAGAGAAAGAGAGAGAAACAAAGAACACGTAGAAGGGACAGACCTTCGCGTGTGAAACGATTTAGCCTCGTGGCCACGTAGAGAAAGAGACGAGGAGAGATACGAATCTTCCGAGAAAGCTTTCTTTGAAAGGATAACAGTCGTCCTCGGTGATACCCAGAGTGGGAGAAGAACGAACGAGAGGAGGAACGTAATACGAGTATTCGTCTCGAGTACGCGCTCGAGGTCGCCGAGGTCATCGGCAAAGCGGAGATGAATGAAAACTAGACCGTGCTCGCGAGAGGTATAGTGACAGACGAGAAGCTCTCTTGAATGGGGCCTCACGGAGGAGGCTAATGGAACCGGTACCGGTGAACCGATTGGTGGAAGGTAGCAACAGATTACCGACCGAGATTACGTTATTTTTTTTAAGAGTTCATAAACGGAAGTTATGCGAAAAAATAAGACAAACTCGTGAAATCTTACATCCTCTTGAACGTTGCATTCCGATCAGATTTGTTGCGATATCTCGACGATCTCGAATAACCACCTAGCGTTTCTTTCGACAAATCTTCGGAACTTGGATCGATTAGGAGCGGATTAAAAGATCGGTTAATGATTTTCCTCGCTCGAGTTTGTTCCGAGGAACGATCGATCGCTATCTTTCGATCGCAAAACATGGATAGCAGACGTGGAAGCTCATCGATCCCAACGTCAATCGGTATAGCTGATCGATCTAATGCGTCTCGTGGAATTTGATGAAATAAGAGAGAAAAATAGAAAGAAGGAGAGGGAGAGAGACAGAAAGAAAGAGAGAGAGAGAGAGAGAGAGAAACCGGCAAAGTCGGACTCCTGGAGTGTGGGAATCTTCGAGACTTTCTTCTCGTCCTTCTTTCGGTTCTTTAAACGTCGTGTGCTCTGAATCCAAAATAAACGGAGGCCGCGCCGCGAACGCAATCACCTCGTGGCTACGGTTCTCGCGGGAGAACCGGAGAGAGACAACATAGTCTCTCGTGGTAAATTGTGAAAACGGATGCGATGGGACGAACGAACGTTCATACAACGTCGACGATGACGGTCGGCTCGACTTTTTATCATCGAGCAAAAGGCTTCCAACGTGTAACTCGTCGACGCGTAAAACACGATCTTCGCGATGCCATTCGCGAAGCAGTTTTCGCGTAAGAGACCTTTATTCCACCGTCGATGGTGGAAAAAGCATCGAACGAACTGTCGTATTTGTGATCGAGAAGGCTGCTGATTAGAATTTTTATTATGGATTAGAAACTTTATAGAAGAGATGGGTGTTAGTTGTCATAGCAATGACATGAACCCTTGGAACTGGGAAAATGAAAAAGACTCGGTAATTTGAACGTATTAATCTTATATTTGGTCTTGCTGCATTTATTAACAATACAGTTACCAGATAAGTCAAAACGACTGGTTTTAAATTTTTACTTAACAATTATTCCAATTTAAGTACGAAAGAAGTGTGTTTATATAAGTAGCATAAATATGTATAATATTATATATATATATTTTTTAACGATATCAAAATTACAGAAATACGAATAAAGGTTTGACTAGTACTAAATAATAATGTCGAGATAAAAAATTAAAATCCGTAGTGACAACTCGAATGTTCCTTTGCAACGTTATACGATTTTTGTCTCTAATTATTACGTCAAATAACATTTTCAAGAAGATAAAGATTACAAATATACCGTACGTCTTTTTAAAACACACAGGAAGGATTTATAATTCTTTTTAAAAAGCAAAATCTCTCCGCTTATACTTTCTACTCCAGGATGTCTTCTCGGAACGCCAAGGATTTTTTCAGAATACTTTCCTCGACGTTTCCAATCTTCCTTGTAGAATCAATGCACTCTATTTATCTCGCAAAGAAAATATGGCTAACAAAACAATATTTACAAAAATACGCGGCAGAGTATATATAGACCGATATAGTTGCTTCGCCGATTCCATCCCTCGGGCTTGGCGCTGGCAAGGCAGTGAAGCGACGAAGAGAAAGGAGGAGAAGAGAAGAAAGAGAGAGAGAGAGAGAGAGAAAGAGAGAAAGAGAGAGAAAGAACAAGAGCACCCTTCGTTAGGAGGCAAGCCGACTGCCGAGAGATTCGCCAAAGAGCGATGCACTCGAGACCTGCATCCCCTAACTCGCGGGAAAAAAAAACATGGCCGACAAGCGGGTGCCTCAGAGGTTCTGCCATCGAATTCATTACCGACTCTCCGCCCCCGGTGTTACGTCTTGTCTTCGTTACCATCGCGTCCTTCTTGTCTTGTTGGTCTCGCCCTTAGAAGAGAGGCTGGATTTCTCAAAGAAATCGTTTCGTCGGAAACAACAAGACTCCTTCGGCGCCTTCTTCTCGCCATCGTCTTTCGCCACCTTCCACCTTATTTACATCAATTTTCCTCTCGCATTTACATCTTTCCGAGTCTCTCGCTCTTAATTACCAATTAGATCGATCGTCGTCCTGGCCTTCTCGCTTATGTATATATAAACCGATGGAAGAATATAATTATCCTTCTCGTCGGGGTAGAATAATAAAAAGAGAAATACTACTCGACAGCAAGAACGATCCTTATCCTTTTTCCTTCTTCTTCTTCTTCTTATATATCTATATTACATTTATCCCAGTGTACAACGTTAAAAATTGCCACGTCCGAAAGACAGAGAAATCGTGAACGAGCTCTTCCTCCTCCTTCTCGCTTGCCAATTAAATTGATCATCGACGATCGCATAAAGCGACGGAAGAGAACGATTATCTTCTTCGCCGAAGAAGAAATGGAAAAAAAAGATACTCGACACGGAGGATGACTCTTTTACCTCCCATTTTTTTTGGTTTCATCTCAAATTGCAATTTCCAACATAAAAATTCCCACGATCGGTGAACAGAAACCGATCTCCTTCCTCTCTCGCTCTCTCTCTCTCTCTCTCTCTCTCTCTCTCTCTCTTACTCTCTAACTCTCACTCTCTCAGTCAGAGTTTCTTGGGGTGCTCACGATCCTCCCGGCCCTTAATTTCCCGTAGCGCGTCCGCAACGAGATCGTGGAAACGTGCACTCGCCGCCTAGTCGACAACAACAACAACAACAACGTCGTGGCTTTCGATATCGGATTACGGGCGGCCCTCGTTTGGTAAAGGGTTGCGTCTTTGCGCTTAATTCCCCGGGCCGCGCGGCGTGCAGTCGTTTATGGTCATTCGCCGAGGAGGTATTGCCAATTAGTCAAGAGAACCGGCCATCTTCTCTCTCTCTCTCTCTCTCTCTCGCACTCGCGTTCTCTCCTGCTGGCACCGCAAACGTTATCGGTCTTGGCAATCGGCTCACGTACCTAGCAGAATATCGTTCGCTACCGTTGGTTGGTCGAACAAAATCCGAAAACGGCCGCTCGTTGAGCACCGTCCAGCCAACGATGGACGAACCTCGTTCCCTCCTCCTCTTCTACCCGGCCGTGTGCTCTTCCTCTCTCTCTCTCATTCTCTTATACACACATGCACGCGTTCGAACGAGCGCGCTTCATGCTAGAACTTCCTTCTCTATCCATCTCGTGCAATCAAGCGGCGTAGGCCGGTCGGTTTGTTCTAATCAGTGCTGACCGCGAGCGAGCTAACTCAATCAGCTAACGAACCTAGTTTTGCGCCGTTAAACTGACCAATCCCTACATCAAACGTACCTCGGGCAACCCTAACCAATGCAAACACTTACCTCCCGGCATATATTTTGAGCCACGTGCGGAGGCTTCCGCGTGAAATCGGTAGGACGATCACGTGGCGTCCGTCATCAAAGAAGAAAGAATACGACGATTATCCGTTCGCACGTGAGAAAGAGAGAGATAGAGAGAGAGAGGGAGAGAGAGGAATGATAGCGATCGGTAGGTATATGATCCCTTTGGAAATCACTGATTGCGGGTAAGGTTATTCCGAACACCCTGTATAAGTATATTTATAAATAAATATTAATAGAAGCCGTCGTAACTAGTAATGCAAATATTGTACATAATATTTAATATTACATCGATATAAATATTAATGTCACTGTAATGTCCAAGAATTACTCAAAACGGACTTCGCTCACGCAACTCGAGCGGTAATGTCCGCGATTCTCCAAGACGATCCCCGAATGCAAAAAAACAATCATTTCCCAATGAGCTGTCCAAGCAACCATCTTGAAGTCTACCAAATAAATCCGAGTAGGTACGCTCGTACAGCAGGGAGAGAAAGAGAAAAAAGAGCGATATTTCTGTACGTACGGGACGTAACGTTAGATCGGTCGGCGATTTGCATGCGTGGCAAACGAGCGGGCCCCGCATATCGTCCTGCATAAATCCAAATTTGAGTACTCGGGGACGGGTCCTGCGAGAGCGGAGGCGGTGTCCTTTCATGTTGGATCATACTTCTGTTTGTCCCCCACTTGCGGGATCCTTTCGCGGGTTCCTTTTCGGACCACCTCGTTCCCGTTCTCGACGGAGGTGAAAGAGGAAGAGAGAAAGAGAGAGGGAGCGAAAAAAAAAGAAAAAAGCAAAGGAGCCGGCATTGTCCTACCGGATCCTTGCAGATCCTAACCGGCGGATGTGCGGCCTCGTACAAACGCGAAATCGCGTCCTTCGTTGCCTCCCTTTTCGCTTTGCGTCCTGCTTCTCTCCATCGACTACCCTCGATCCTTCATGAATAGTCATGAAAGGTGGTCCTCGCGAAAGTCGAAACTATACGAGCGAAGCGTGGACCACACACGACGCGAGAGACTCGCGATTCGCGCGTATCGACTATCGAAGCGAGAGAAGATCGAGAGATCGACCCGATTTCATCGCGTCGATCTCTGACCTCTTCGATACTACCTGTTTCTTTTCTCGTTTCAACTTCGTATACGAATTATCTTACGTTTTTAACGGATCTACGAATTTATAGAGATTATGTGTATTAGGAAAAGCGATTTCAAGATATGCGATGTTATTAGAAATGACATGTGCATAAAAAGTTGTTGCTTATATTTTTAATCGAATTAAAATGCAATTTTGTTATGCACTACGATCTATCATTGTCTCGAGTTCAACACGAATAGATATAATAATAACACATTTTGTTTATTAACGACACAAATTAGTATGAAAAAGTATCTTTAATTAAACTCAAAATTACGTGATTGAACCCGTTCGATCGTTGAAAATAAAGAACATTGTTCGAAACGATGTGAGAAAACGCGGGAAGGGATCGAGATCGATCGGGATCGATCGGCACACCTCGCGGACCACCCAACGACGAGATGGGCGTACGAGAAGAAGGCTTCTTCGAACGTACGAGGCGGGACTTGCGCATTTCCGCGCAAAAATCGCGTCTTACCGGTCGAAGCGAGGCGGATCGTGCAAGAAAACATCACGTCGCTGCCACGGCAATTCCAACGCTACTTCTTCCGCTTCGCGAGCGATCGGTAGGTGCAATAAATCAAGTACCCTCTTTAACGCGCGTAACTTCGTCTGCATGTATACATTAAGTACACGTTAATTAGGTGGATTGCGGTAGATATATGAGTAGGGCAGGGACTGGCAAAGTAATAACGTTGTAACATCGAGTTGCAGATATAATGGAAATGAAGGAATAATTTAGAAAAACAAAACCTTGCAGTATGGATACATATAAGAACGATAAGATCTAACAAAGCAATAATGTAGGCAAGTTGCAGATATAAAGGAAATGAAGAAATAATTTAACAAATCTTTAGGAGCAACATCTGCAACACGTGTATGTTTAATCTTTATAACCTAACTCAATAATGAACTTGTAGAAAGTACATATATCTTTTATTTGTTATCGCTGAAGTTGAGTTATCGCATCAAGTTTTTTTAATAGATGCAGTTCCAGATCACTTAGTTCATTCAACACATTGAGTATTATGTTATCCTGAAATATTCCGATCCCAAGATCAGCCAATAAAAATCTAATATTGTAGTACTCGACGCTTATTGGTAAACAAAGGATTCAAGGGTTTGTATATAAACTGACAACGGAGTACTTTCCCGGCAGTAAGAAAATTGTTTTCGAGCAGTGCATTACGTTAGATGGATAAACTATACAAGAGCATTGTGGACATAAGAAAATGGTGAAATCTCTTAAAACATAATTCCACTTGTTAATACTTGATATAATAATGATGAATTCTTTCAAAATTTATCAGTATATTCGAATTTTACGAAAATAAGTAAGTAATTCCAAATTGTTTGCCAGTATTGTGTGTACACATATATATACTTAATTAATTATTTAACAGGTTACTATTCTGTATTTTATATGAAGCTGAAGCTATTCTGTATCTTATATTGCATAATCTCACGAAGCTTTATATCTCGTCGTCGGGTGATCTCCAGAATTTGAGCAATCCTAATAACGCAAGCCGATATGCTTACGTGGAGATGAGCGGATCGAAAGAGGTTCGATAGATCGAGCGAACGTCAACCACGAAGCACGCATAACCTAAGCCGCCTTTATCCGTCCGAGTAAAAGCGTAGAACATAATGCAATCGGTCCCATGCCCATCACGAAGCATCGAGGTCCGGTGCCTCGTACCGGACGATGCGGTATGCGTAGGAGAGACGTGATCCTTTGATCCTAAGCCGCTCAACGACGTGTGCGCGTACGAGCCTGGCCGGACCAGTATTAAACGCGCCCGTTTACGAGTTTACGCACCACGCGGCTCGAATTCGGCCGAGCACAAGACAAGACGAGTCACCTCGGACTCCTCGGCCTCGTCCACGGCCTCGCGCCGGTGAAAGGTCGTCTACGGAAAGCAGAACGTTTCCTTCGTTTCTCCTGTTCGAGTCGAACACCACGGGAATACGATACGAACTGGTGTAGGTATATCGCTACCAACATGAGAAGGAGGATGACAAAGCGATTAGAGGGATAGGAGTTTCGAATACTTGAACGGTAGATAGATTTGTTGATAGCATTGTTAACGATTAACTATCGGCTGCTGTCGTAAAATCAAGATCATGAGTATTTTTTTAAAGATCCAGAATTGTTGGTTAATCATCGGTCTACTTTTCCATAGTACTATAATTTTTTATCGGTTAATATTAACAAAATAAGACAAATTTTTACAAAATTATTTTTGTTACAGGTGATAAACTCCGTTCGAAAATTCAAAAAGGTGCCTGGAGATCTTCCAGCCCCTGTTTAAAGATCGCGAGTAATCCAAAAGAACTTTCCAATCTCTCGGTGGCTCCTAAATCGGATGAAACTCGCTGCTCGTGTTCTCGGGATCGTTTAAGAAAGAAAACGTACGACGAAGAAGTTATACGCTCGCGATTAGTTAATATCGGAAATGGGTCGGTGGCTGCGAAGGGAGGAAAAGGAGATAGATGGACGAAGATAGCAATAAAGATAGATAGATAGATAGATAGATAGCGTGAGAAGGAAAGAAAGAAAGAAAGAGCGAGAAAGAGAGAGAGAGAGAGAGAGAGAGAGAGCAAGAATCTCCAAGGACGGCAGAGCGAAGGGACGAAAGCAATCAAGATGTATTCCCATCGTAGAGGAGTCTTGGGCTCCTGTTGGCGTGACGGCTAAGAGATTACTTACTTGACCTAATACCTCTTGGCTGGTTGCATCGGTGGGCTCTCGCTCGGTTACACAAGCCCTGCTAATCTATTCTACCCATCGATCCTTCCACCCGTAGCTTCTCTACCACCATCATCACCACCACCACCACCACCACCACCGGCAGTACCACCACCGTCACGCGAATGCCACCACCTGAGACACACGCGTGGAGGATCCTTTCGACGAAGGACAAGGATGAACATCTCCCTCGTCGCGTACTTACAACCCGACTCGTGTCCTCCGTCGGACCGACGCGTCCTCCGAGATAAAGAAACGTGACTCCTCGTGTCGGAATCGATCTTTAACGGATCCTTCCACTCGAAATTAAAGCTTTCAGCTTCTCGCTGCCGATTCCTCAACATTTTCGATTTAGACGACTGGCTCGATGTAACGCGAGAAGAAAACATATTTCGCTACAGGTAACCCTCGACTAACACGATACTTTGAGAACATAGTTTTGCTTAACGCGCTTTCGATTTAACAAGGTATAAATTTTATGTCAGCAGCAAATATAAAAGAAATTTATTAATCAGATATAAATTTTTCTATACATTTTCGTACTTTTTCAAATATATGTGCAACTTCGACTAGGTATATACCTAAGTGACAAAACAAGATTTTCACGATAAAGTAACGACGACAATTAACAAACGAAACGCTCGTCAATTTAAAATGAACTTTCGAGGACTCGTGTTTAAGCAAGGAAACGTCTATAATCGTCCAAACAGCGAGAACTCGCGTGAAGAAGAATCTTTCTCCCTCTTCTTCTTCCTCTTTTACGTTGGCAAGCGCGTCGGGCAAGCCGCGCGACATAGATCATCGTATCTCCTCGTGAAATCGGACCGGCGACGTACGCGTTGAGAGAAGAAGAAGAAACGCATATAGCGGCTCTTCTCTTGGATCCAGGCGAGACGAAAGGTGGTCTTGATGCGCGAAAAAGAGAAAGAGACGAGAGAGAGATTTTGAGAGAGAGAGAGAGAGAGAACTAGCGTGCAGGACTCGTGAGGAGCTTGCAAAGGGTGCTAGTGTGTGCGAGGTAAAGAGAGAGAGGAGAGAGAGAGAGACAGAGAAATGGAGGACAGTTCGGTGTTATCAGATCGAGGGCGGCTTCCGAGCCATGTTCAAAGTGCTAGGCTAACCGACCGACACGACTCGACGTTCCAGCGGGTTGCCCAGGTCGGTCTCTGCGAGAACAGCCGATTCTAGCCCGCCTCATTACCGTAATTAGCCCCGGAACCTCAATGCTGATCTCGCTGTAGTATCTCTACACAGCCGAGCGACTCCCATTGGGTATCTCGTGAAAGAGAGAAAGGGAGATGTTGCGTCCTGAAAGAGATGGAACACAACTACTTCGGATCGCGCGCTAATCCAGAAAAACAGTTGCCCACCTACCGGACGACCTTATTTATAGTTTTCGTCAACGTGTCCAACATCTTTTCGTACAATCCGCGTAGGTACCCTCTTTCGAAATAGTTTTCCCAAATTTTCGTCGATGTGAATCGAAAAGATCTTTTGTCTTTTGTTGATCCTTCTCGCGTGAATCGTATTACATGATCGTGATCGAACGATTTGATCGTTTTGATTTGTTTCGTTGAGCCAAAGTTTTTAATACATTTGTAAGTCGCACTTTCTTAATATATTTGTAGGTCTCGCTTTCGTGGCGTAACCATAACGCCGATGCTCGCAGATACATGTATTTTTTACGCTCTGTTGACTACCCCTCTATTCCTCATAAATAACGAGAGAGAGATAAAGAAAGATATCAACGAGAGAGAGAAAGAAGGGGACGGGGGGTATCGCACGCGCGATACAGAGCTAGTCCAAGCGGCGAGGACTTCGATCGATCAATTTCATAAACATCAAGACTAGCCACCGCGAGCGTATTCTGTAGTTAGAATTGGCGATGCACGCGCGTGTCGAGGTCGCCGTGCCGATCTGCGAATAGACTTAAACGAACGGTCGTTTCTATTTCCGAGCTGAAGCGGATGGGATGACCAGTCGAAAGACGAAGCTCGCGATGAACGTTACATCACGAGGACGCGTAACGAAAGATTCTAAGAGAGACAGAGAGAGAGAAGAGCAGAGAACATGTATATCTACATATATACACATGCATATGTAAGAACACGAGCATCGGCAGATGCAAATAACGACGATGACGATTAGCGTCCGGCGACCTAACGACCCCACCCTCGGTGGTCCAATTTGCGGCTGCTTTGTCCAATTACTCGCCATTAGCCACTAGCAATGTTGCTCGCTGGCGCAAGACTCCTACGCTGTGTTTCCCTCCACCCTTCACCTTTGCCCCCACCTCTTTCTCTCTCTCTCTCTCTATCTCATTCTCTCTTCCTTTCTCTTTCTCTCTCTTTCCCTCAAAACTCTAAACCGCCAGATTCTCCTTTCGATAGGTAGAGAGTACAGAGCCGAGATTACGAACGACAGGGCGAATGCGTAATACCGGTCGTTTCGACGTGACCCCTTCGCTTAACCAGCACTCTTCGAGAAAACGTGGCCGGCCATACGACCGCGATTTGCATGCGAAAATAAGCGCTTCGAGTGGAGGAGAGGTAATAGCAGACGACTTTCTTTCTCGATCGAGCCTTTTCGAAAGTGCCGCCTTTTTTCCCATAGGATCGCGTCTTTTTATCTTGATAAGCTATTATCGTTGAATCTCGATATCTATATCCATAGTTGTTTGCGTAGAGTTTTATGTATGGTAATTCGTATGCACGTTTACAAATTTTCATATGATATACAAATGCAATCAATATTGTTTCAAAGTTTACTCTCTTAAAAAAGTTCGATTCATCTATCGTCTTTCGACTAGGTAAGCCTCAAGTGGAAATAAAATAAAGCAGCGAGATCTTCGTAAAAATGAAAAGACACGAGTCGAAAGGACAGATTTAACTAGCCCGGTACAGGACGTTTACCTAAATACCAGAAAAAGAAGAGTTACGACCGTTCGAACGTCATCCCCTCGATCTCATCCCTTCCCATCGTCTCGAAAATTTCGAGCGTCTCGTGGCTAATAAGTAAAGAAGGAAGAAGAAGAGGAATAAGAAGAATAAAAAGAAGAAGAGAGGAGGAGGAGGAGGAGGAAGAATATAGCTGGAGGATGGCTGGTGAGATCCACGCTCAGCCGGATAACGTCGGAGGTAAGAATTCCGAGAATTCCGGTCAATTTTAACGGCGCAGGCGCCAGGACTCCGTGAGTCCTGAATGAGCGACTGGATATGGTCATGGGGGCCCACTGAGCTAACAAGGTGGGCCCGCCTCGCGTAATGACAGGTTTCGCACGGGGTCCCGCACTTATTGCCTTTTATTTATTTTTAATCTTCCGCCGGCACACAGAGCAAGAGAGAAAGAGAGAGAGAGAGAGAGAGAGACGACGATGGACGATGAACGAAGAGGAACGGAAAGGAACGGAACGAATGGACGGATGGACGGACGGACAGGACGTGGTGTATCGCAGGAGGCAACGGAACAACATCCGGGCCCAAGGGCCCACCACCGAGCACGCGAGTTGGTCAGCTCGGAGAGACGCGCGCTCGCGCGCACAGCTTCGCGATTCATTAATTTTATTGGCTTCGTCAACGACCCGCCGATTAAGGACCCATCTTCGCGATTCCTTCGGATTTATGAGCCTCTCTTTTGTCAGTCTGACTTCTGCCATTCGACACTTTCTTCTATGTCTCATTCTCTCTCTCTCTCTCTCTCTCATTCTCTTTTCGTCTCTTCCTTTCGCGTGCTTTTCATTACCTACCTATTGCTTTTCTTTCTTTCTCGTACGCATATAGGTATACACGCCTTTAAACGTCCTGCACTCACACGCGTACGTGGGTTTAACGTTCCCTCGAAGGTTTATTAATTCATCGATCGGTTGATCGAAGTCAAGAAGAAGTCTTTTTCTCCTGTAACAGGCTCTCTTCACCAGCGCGAACGTCATCTTCATTTTCTTCCTCCTTCCTTCTCCCCTTCGTCTCTCCGTCGTCCTTCCTTTTTTCCTCATTGGACGGCGTCATCCCGTCGAGTAATTTAAGCTTTCAATTTACGAACGCTCCTCTCCCTTCGTTAATTGCTCCTTTTTAACGGGCTTTCGATTGCGATAGATCTCGCACGTTTATCATATCGGCGTAGATCATCGCTCGGTCGGTCGGTCATTACGTGCCTGCCTCAGAGATTCTCTATAATTATTTCAAATAAGTAAATATGAGATATTAAACATAGTTATATACGTATATATAAATCATGCGTCTAACGGTTTCGATGTTCGAATCATGAAGAAATGTCGTCGAATCGATCGATCGATACACTAGACTCTTCCCGTTTAACGATTTCGTCGAGTTCGCCCGTCTCCGAACGCGTTCTTTAACGACATCACCCAACCGAGGTACCACGAATAAGGTATAATCAACACATTTTTATGTTTTAGGGAGGAGGAGGAACTCCTCTTACTCCGAATGGACCGACACATCGGATACCGTCTCGCTGGTAGTGTTCGTGATGACGTTGGTGGTGGTGGAGATGCTGCTGCTGATGCTGTTGCCTTTTTTCTTTTTTTTCTCGCGAGAAGCCGGTGAGAAAGAGCGAAAGAGAAAAAGAAAAAGAGATAGAGAGAGAGAGAGAGATGCTAAGCAAAATTACTCGACCACCTTGGGCGCCAGCACGGCCGTCGCGCGCGGAGGGCAGCTCCTCTCGCAATTTGCCAATCTCGGCCCTGCCCAGCCGCGGATCCCTCATTTGCATTTTACGATTTTTCGAAGTGAAATTAACGCGGCGCCTACCCCGCGTACGCTCCTCCTTCCTTTTTTCCCCCTTCTTTCCTTCTTACTTTCTTTTTACACCCTCTGGGTTTCTTTCTTGCTCCATTTTGGTACGCCGTCCTTCCGGTTCGTCCTTCCGACATGCACAATTCAAAGAGAGGAGAAGATAATTCGTAAGGAACAGTCTACGCGTGGCAGGTGTTTCGTCCTTGCTCGTGCACGAGTGAGAAGAGATGCCAAAAACAGTGGTCTTGAAAGATTTATAAAATCTGGTCTTGAAAACTTTTGGTTAAATCAATTTTTATATAATATTTTTCGATACCGAACCGATCATAATTCGTGTCTAAAGTTTAGTTTCTTAACTTGAAAGAAAAATATGTCCTACGCAATCGTGCATTTTTTAAACGATTCCAATAGCAGTTACTTCGATGATTTGCAAAAATCAAAACTTTCTGCTTTAGAAACTCAAGTATCTATCTCCAATCTTTCCTTTTTATCCTTCCCTAAAAAGGAAGAAAAAAATAAGGAAAAGACCAACTAGGAGTTTCATCGGCGTTAAACGGTTTACGAGCACACCGCGATGGGTCGTGTGGTAACGCACCGATTATCTCGTTTCCTTGGTCCTATCTCGGAAATGGCTACCTTAGAAAGGAAGGAGGTGGATCGAAGGGACAAGAACGACAACGACGTTCGAAAAGATTCGGCCGAATTGCCGGTTAGGCCTCCTCGTATAGTCCCCTCTCCCTTTCCTAAAACAAGATTTAATCTCTCTGTTTCTTTCTAATCACGCCGTCGCTGTTGCTGCTCCGATTAGAGATTACTCGCTTCCGAAGTTGTCGACGATCCGTCCAAGTTGCCCCGGGTCAAGTCAAGCCTTCTTACCCGAGGATCATTACGAGGAGGAAGAAGATCAACGGTTTAGCGTCCTCCTCCCGAAAGATAAATAATCTGAGAGAAATCGATGAGATCTCGAGTCGATATCGATGGATCGCTTTCTTTGAAAGCGACCATAGTGGCCGACTCCTTCGGTGAGAGACCACCGGCATGTAGGTATCACTGAGAGCAAGTAAAGAAGAGAGAAAGAGAGAGAGAGAGATTTTTTCCACGAGGATGCTGCCGAGGCTCGGTTCGTTCGTGACCAGACGAGCGAGCACCTCTACGAGCACCTCCGCGAGTCAAGCTCGTTACGCGGTAGTTATCTCGGCAATAGCGTAAACCTCGACGGCGAAACCTTCGCGAAACGCTTTTAAAAACGATTTCACGGTAACCTATGACACCGTCCCTACACGATCCATAAGTAAATTGAATTTCGATCGCGTTGAATTTTACAAGAAAATAATTCACACAGTCGAAAGTTCGAATTCTCGAGGTTTTCGAGTTAGCGAGATTCGACTGTAACTCGATATATAAGAAATGTAAGAAATTAATTAATCCTAGCGTGTTCATGCATACGAAGATAATAGTATACCTACTAAATATGTCTAATAATTAACAATAGCAACGGAACCACGTTCATTCAAAAGAGAAATTTACGTTTAGATCATGCAAGAAACACGTCGATGTTAGATACCTCACGCTTTTTCATACATCTTGATCACGCCTAAAAATCGCGTTTACAATACGTAGAGATTTAATCCGCTAAAGAAAAATAATAATAAGAACGACTGACTCAGCAGCGTGCGCTATTATCGGCACTCACCGTAGACATTACGTACATATACACCTTCGCGTACATGGAATAACGAAGAGAATCGAGTAGTCGTGGTGTATGAACGTTAGCGAGAGCTCGCCGTAGTAATGGCGGAGCCATTACGCTCGATCCATAGTTCTCTCGGGCGATGTTGCTGGTAGTGGTGTTGGTGCGTCGAAGTGTGGAGGGTCGACTAGCGCGGGGTTATTAATATCCCATCGTGATCCGTGGCTGGGTAAAGTAATCACAGCTCTTCGGGATGGACGCAAGAGGAGATCTCAATCTGTTCGGTGCAATCCGCGAGACAAGGCTCGTGCACGAGACCGTTTCAGGCAGCTTCTTCCTTCTCTCTCTCTTCCTCTCTCTCTCTCTCTCTCTCTCTCTCTCTCTCTCTCTCTCTCTCTCTGTCTCTCTATCGTACTCTCTCTCTCTCTCTCGCTCTCTCTCGTACTCTATTTATCTCTGTCTCTCTCTTTCTTACCGAGACTATCTCCCTTTTCGTCGTGACCCTTGAGAAATCTCTTCTACTCCGTGCTCTACAATTATAGAGAGAATATAATCGCGTCTGGTGAGCCCGTAACCGCGTTGGTCACGCATCCTCTGCACCCATCCTTCTCTTTCTCCCCGTTGTTCTCTTTCTTTTGCAACCACATCAAAATTATGCATTTGTTGGGAGAACTAAGACGAGGAGACGTCTTCTCGCGCTTCGAGGCTGACGTCTCAATCGGACGAGCAAAGCGTGCTGACGTAACGAACCAGTAGCGGTCGTTACGCGTTACGCTGAGGGATTTTTTCGTGATTGAAATAGGAGAAAAAAGAGGATTGCTTCCTGAGGGAGATATTTCTTTTGAGAGAGACGATTTCGAAGAGCAGAGAGAAAACTCAGGATTCAAGACGATAAGACGAATGGAGTTAAAGAAATTATAAATCGTATCTACTAGGTATATCTATGCAGGTAATCCTGTTCTATTAGTATAGAAATTCCTATCGTCTTGAATAAGATCGTGTTTTCAAATTACCATACCATATTCATGGGGAAAAAAATTTCGTACCATTTCTAATAACCTGGATAGCTCGTAGTACACGTCACGTATCGTGGGCGTTTCGAAAGGAGCGACTCGTCCGTCCTGCTAAATTTACGGCACACGAAATCGGCGTTCGCACCCAAGAAGATATCGCATTCTCGAGTAGTCTTCGCGGCTGGCCTACGGCGAAATATTGGAACCCACGCCAGTGAGTGCAAGAAGGAGAGAAAAGGAAAAAGAGAGAGAGAGAGAGAGACCACCAGGGAGCCGCCACGCCCCCAACGAGCCACGCTTACCCATACTTACACGCGTACGCGAGAACGTCCACGTAAACGCGTCCACACGATCAAACATTTTCTAATCGCTATTCCGATGTCTCCGAAAACATCACGTTTCTCGACGATGACGTCAAGAGTCACGGTAAAAATTCCTACGAAGGATGCCATCGCCGATTCGGATTCCTATTTATCACGGGGCCAACAAATTATATGCCATATTTATGATATCGTACCAGAACGAAAGCAATTCGTCTCGGAGTGTATTTTCTGTGGGCAATAGTGTTGGTACAGCAGCGGACGATAATAGTGGGTGTTTCCTCTCCGTTCGCTCGAATACTCGTTCCAATTGTCTCGTGTTATCCCTCCGATCCAATTCCAGCGTTACGAGTATCACCGTACGATCAACGACACTTCGCGGTTGTTGTATCGGCTAGAACGAAAAGTTCGTTTGCGTTTTTATTCTATTTAAATAAATTCCACTGCGTTATTTTTAGAGAATACGATATGTTTAATCAATTACATAATTTCCATCAGTCTGTATTACTTTCTGTCGTGGTAAAGTTGATGTAGTTCTCACGAAAAATATTCTTGCATCTCGTAAGTCAAAATTTCCAAATCAAAATTTTTGGAAACACATTCTGGAATCACACACAAAAATAAACGCACGAACTTTTCTTTCGAGCCGATACAAATGCACAAGTGATTATGTAACGAACTATACGTAAGGATAATAATTTAACCGAATGATGTGCCAACCTGGTATGCGTGACGATAAGTCTCGCCGAAAGAAAAAGCTAAGGATTACTCGGTGGTGGCCGATGGTGGGAACGATACCGCGGACGCGATACGTTATCTGAAATAGGAAAACACAGGATTCTGGGTGAATTCATAGACGGATAGGAATGCGCAATATTGCCGGCAGTCTGTCACACATTCGATCCGGTCGGACGAGGGCGCGATACCAAGGTCCACCCCAACCACCCCTTCTAACCACCCCTACTCGTTTTATTACGCGCATCCCGCTTCGTTGCCGCCATCACCGGCTTCGCGACCCCGCTACCACAACCACCACCGGCAACCCTCTCACATAGACGCCACCCCCATAGATGTATCGAACAATAAACTACGACCGTTTGGGATTTGTCGAGGGCGTATTAATCTCGTCGTATTTATGTCGGCGCGCGGAATAAGAGCGACGTGACCCGGCGACGCGACTCGAATCGCGGCTTCTGTCTCTTCCGGTACGAACGTGCACGGTGAAACGTCGATAGAATGGAAAAGGTGCGACAAGGATATTTCTCTCTCTTGTTTTTTNNTCTGCTTTCGACATTTTTATTATACGGTAGACTACCGTATTACGCGAGTTCTTATAACGCGCCAAAGATATTGCATCGATTGTTTTTTTTTTATTAAACAACGCTATTCCTGGATACAAGTAACGAATAAAAGTATATCGATACCTTGAAGGTACCGGAACATGTCTGAGTGTAAATACTATTCGTAGTTTTTTCAAAATCGATTCATTTTTCTTTTTTTAACTCTTTACGGTCGTATTTTAGTAGGCATAGTAGCCGGTACTGGTCGGTATTATTTTCGAGTAGCGCGCGCTCGGTCAATTATTACTTTGAAACACGTACAAATTTCATTCAAATAACTGTTCGTCCAGACAAAGGGTCCACAAAGTGTTTAAAATGAGTGCAAAGCCGGGGGTATTCCGGCACACGACCGCAACGGTGAAATAGTCTCGCGGGAATATCCCGGGGGTCGACCGCAAAGAGTTAAACGAACGAGATGACCTTAGATCGCGTAAAAATGTAAAATAATTATTGTACCTGTTGAAAAAACTATCGTTGAGTGTGACACTATCTCGAAACAAGACCACTGTCGATATCTAATGTAAGCACACCGAAGAGGGGTGAACTTTCGAGGGATAGAAAACGGCATTTTCGCTACCTCCGAAAAGTCTTCGTTTCTCTCTCTCTCTCTCTCTCTCTCTCTCTCTCTCTCCCTCTCCTTTTCTCTCCTCGCTTCCGCGTCGTTTAACAGAGTGGCCCTCTTTCCTTCGAACGAAAAGGAGGGCTCCTGATCGATCGCCGAGGCGAAAGATCCCGAATGAAGGAAAAGCAGCCGGAAGAAAGTGTTGGGGTAGAACTCGTAACCCAACGAACGAAACGGTGAGTTCTTCCATCTTTCCTACTCTTATGTTAGCCTTTTCTTCGCGAAGACTCGTTTTTCGTGAAGCAGGTGGAGAACGACGTTATGTTAATGGGATTCCGAGTGATTTCGGCTAACCATATGTTGTAATCATCGGTAACAACGTAAAAGGGGAAGTTGGAGGAAGGATGTTTTTTTATTTTACTTCTTTTTCTTCTTCTTCTTCTTCTTCTTCTTCTTCTTCTTCCCCAAGTAGGTACTAATAGATGCCTTTGCAGAAGTCAGCTCGTTCGTAGCGAAGGCGCCACGTAAAAAACGATACTTACGAGATTGCCCTCTGATTGAATAGTTTCGATGCTAGCCTCGTCTCGCGGAGACGAGCCACGCGAAGATCAAACGGCAATTCGATAAACGAGCGACGCGATTTGCATTTCAACTTGGACCATTCGTTAGGGAGCCAATTACCGGACGGACTTTATGACCTTTTTACATTAACTAATGGCTTGATAAAAAATATACTGGTAAATATGTATACCTATATACATATATATCTATATTCGTTTCATCTTCTCCGAGAAAAATCGAGCACAACGTCGACGAGATTAAAACGCGTTCGTGGCATGAAATTTCTCGCGTCATGCTCGCCGGATTGGTCTAACGCAAACAAAATTAAATTTTTCCGCATCGGGAATGCTGTTAAGTGGTGGTCGTCTATTATTTGATAGTTTCGTAACTCCCATAATCGAACCTATACCAACACACGTACGTATATCCGTTGACAGTGAGTATTGTTCGACATCGACAGCGACCGGAGCGTATACGCATCCTATATCTTTTAATCGGACCCCGGATTATTTTTTTCCTATCGGTCTTCTGTTCTTTGTGAAAAATAATAATGCATAAAAATCGAGTATTACCGTCGGAAATTCGAAAGGATGACTTTTTATAAAAAGGATTTTAACGAAGGATTAATTGAAACGCTTCATATATCGTAGTAGGTAACCAAAAAAGCTCTGCCGTCTTCGTTTCTCAGTTTTGTTAAAATAAAACAGTGGAATGTTATGAGTTATAAACAAAAATAACCACGTTTTTATTTTTAATCGTAAATAGTGACAGAACTTTCTTAATCGGCTGATATATATCACATATCACCGAATGTGACAATTCCTATTACATGGTCATTGTAATATTATATTGTATGTTAATTCAATTATGAAACCGAGTTATAAAAGGTATAATATCGTATGGTATTATTAAATTACCAAATAATATTACACGCTACATCATATCGAGAGCAACGTTACCAAACACGTATGACACGTAATAAATTATATTACAAACTAAAATTCCTATCATCGACGTTTGCCTATCATCGGAGTACGACAAAATCGAGCGTGCTACATTTGTAACATCTAATTAGGACAAATAACTCTACATCATCCTCTTTGCGTAAAAATTATCCTCCGAAGCCTCGCAGAAAACACGATACAGAAGGAGAGAGAGGAAAAGAAGAAGAAGAGTGAGTCGCGTTCTACGAATTCCTGCACGAGAATACCGATAAAAATCAAGAAAGAGAAACAAGAGTTGCGATATAACGGGTGACGCTATTAGAATATCACGAAGATCGTATTTATATCGATCTTCTAACGATATCAGAAAAAAGGAAGGTACAGATCGGTAAAACCACAAAATAGAATGAAAGTAGCCGAGAAGGAAAAAAGGACGGGGAAATGGAGAAGGGGAAGAGGAGCTAGAAACGAAGAGAACGTGGCTAGGGAGGGGGCAAAGGAGTCGGCACTTTTGAGAAGGACACCCCACGGTGCGCGACATGTCTCGTCTGACCGCCATTTAGCGTGAATCTGTCCACCGTCTTCCCCTTCTCAATCTCGATCTTGAACTCTTCCCGCGTTTCACCCGTTTAAAAAGAACAAAAAAAAGGAACGAAAAATAAATTCTTTCGTCGTTCTAGAAAATTTAGCAAATCGTTTTGTCATCGTTTTTTTAAAAAACCGACTATGTTCCTGTAGTTTTCGTTCACTATCGAATCACGTGACAATTGTAACTACCATCTTGAGCAAATTAACACATTTAGCGCCGAGTCAACTTTGCCGAGTCAACAATTCCATATATTAATTTAATATTGTCTATAATTATTTTCGGAATAAGAATACGAAAAATGTATCATCGCATTCTTTTACATTAGACCTTACCATTTTTACAATTGGTAATTACATTCTCTTAAATGTAAAGAAGTAAAATTTATAAACATTTCAAGCACCATCTACAAAATCGATCGTCGGTCACCGATAACCGCCATACCACCGAACGTGTTAATAAAAAAAAAAAAAGAAGAAAGAGGAACAAAAGATGCTAATTTTACTAATCGAGGAATTCGGAAATAAAATGAAGGACGGTTTCGGTCTAACGTTCAAGAGTGTGTACGAGCATGCGATTTGTCAAGATATTCAAAACGTTCGAGAAACGATCGGTGTTTTAATTTGAAACGTACCCATATACCTATACGAATTCGAGAAGGTAAATACCTATGCATGCGGTCGCGAACGAGAGGTACCAGCTTTACGGGTAGAATAATAAATCTTTCGTTTTCGGCAAGAGATATTACAGAGAAACGTTCGTCCTTTACTTCGTCGTAGTCGTCGTCTGCGTCGTCCCACGCAAATAAGCAAAGTAGGGATATATCGGACTGGTCTAAGACGTTAAAGGTAACCGCCGGCAAAAGCAGCAGCGACAGCGACAGCGGCAGACCGTGCTGCTAGCCTAAAAGCGAAGAGAGGAAAGTAGTGTCGTTGCTGATGCCGCCAGTGGTTGCTGCCACTGGTGGCGGTGTGTGGTAGTAGCTGGCAGTCTCACGGTGGTAGTAGGTCCGGAGTTATGTTATAGCCGGCCATAAACGAAATGAGAAAACTGTCCAGCCGCCGCTGAAAAATCTCCGCGGAATACAAATGCTTGATTTTTTCAGCCAGCCGAGAGCTTTTTGTGCCGACCGCGCCTTACGCTCGTGGAAACCGCACGAATCACGTTCCTTTGCTAGCTACTCTTTTCGAGGGTCCTTCTTTTGGGAATAGATGGGTCGAGACCGAACCGAGATCGTCGAACTCTTTTCGAGAGATTTTGAAGGTGCGTTTCGATAAAAATCGAAATCGCGTTGCCTCGTTTTATTTGACATTTTTTAAATAATACGCGTCTGAAAACAGTCGTAAGTTTTTATTTCTATTTTTATAACGGATAGTATCGCGAGAAGAGAGCGAGATTTTATAGGATCACAGAATAAAGAAATAAAGAAATAAGAATAATCGAAACGAAAGTATAACTTTTATGAGAGATAAGAGTGATTTTACGGCACAGTTCGATTCGAGGATCAATGAAGTATTTATTTCTGTTCCAGATCGAAGAGACACGATGTAAACAGGCATCTTTATCGGAGCGAATTATTTTGCTTCGAATTAATGACTTCCAGTGTGCACCGATTCTCATCGATTCTCGCTTACAGTATCCACGCTCTCGCGGTTCTTCCTTTCACGGTTTTATTTCGAGAGGACGAACGTGTTCAGGTGGGAACGTATTTGGTAGTCCGAGATCGTTCGTTAATTGAATGTAATTTCAAAATAGCCGAGCTAGCAGCGGCTGTGTGTCATTGGACGAGAGAGCCGGGACGTTCCTTACGCAAGAGACTCGTCCCGTGAGAGAGGAGGAATCGTAAGTAATTAAAACGTAAGCGGTAACGAGCAATTAAAGACGAGGATAGCGAGCGTCGTGTGCATCTTGTGCATCGTGTGCGTCGTCGGGCTCGCGGCGTCTCCTTTGATCGAATCTTCCGGCTGAATTTCAATTTCTTTCGAAAATTTCCGACCGATCGGAGTTTCGAATCTCTCTCTTTTTTCTCTCTTTCCTTCTCTTTTTTCCCTCGCTTTTGGTAGAAGAACCGTGATTGCGGTGACGAGAGAGAAAAAACGAAGCCTTTTAAACGAGCAGATAACAACGTCAACGTTTTCCACCGACAAAAATTTCTCGACGTGACGTTTCGCGGCGCGAACAAAAGCGGAACAATGACGGTTGTCGCACAAAAGTGTCTATCGCGAAAAAAAAGATGAAAATCGAAGCGGAACCCATTGTACGAATACGCGAAGGAAAAAGGTGAACTAACGTCGATTCGACCGATTTTCAATATCACCACGTTACACGAGATCGAAACGCACGCCTATTACTTGTTCCCTATTTTCGTTCTTTCCATTTCGACACACGAGTCTGTCTTTTTTCAAGGGACGAGCTAATCTTCGCAGATCGATAAATCTTCGAAAAATTTGTCTCGCGAGTAGGGATGGACCGATCGTTTTTTCTGCTTAAGGAATATATCGATATACGGATCTGCGTACGTTACCAAAACCAACAGATTTTGAAAAGAATCTTTTCGACGCTTTCGTCATTTATTGTGGAGATACGAGCTCCGAATTTAAGCCCGTGACCATTACGTTTTTGATTAGTTCATTTATTTTACATCGAATACTACAAATAATATCATGCAACTCGACTCGCATTCGATCATACATTTACTCATTATTAAACGTTAGATCTAATCGTTGCAAGTTTCCACAGAGCTTAAATTACACATATTATTTGGCAATGGGTTATATCATATACCCCTTGTTTGTTATTAAATTTTGGTGAACAGGGATGAAACCTGGTCTCATTTATAGGATACTACCGAGTGACATCGAATATCGAAGAGTCATTAGAATCGAAGGAAAGCTCTCGCGAAATTAGGATACCAGAGGAAGATCCGATCGATCTCGATCTCGTCTCGCTTATCCTTCCGATCGTTAATTCGATTTGGCCGAGTGGAAGTGGACCTCTCTCTCTCTCTCTCTCTCTCTCTCTCTCTCTCTCTTTTTAACACATACATACACGTATATAAGAAGAAGAGAAGAACGATGACATTCGTAAGGGGTTACCTCCGAGAGAAAAGAAGCTACGATATACATAGAAGGAAGAAGCCTCACGAACAGAAAGGAAAAAAGAAAAGAGAATAAGAGAGAGAGAGAGAAAGAGAGGGTGGCAAAGAAACGAGGGAAGGAACGATTCGGAATCAGATATTATCTTTGACGAGGTTGCTTCGGTGGTAGAGAGAAGCCGAGGGGTCCTTTCTCGGTGCCTCGCGCCAAGATACGGATCTCCTTGGCGCCACCGTCGGGGCCCTTCCAGGGACCTAAAGAGAGTAAGTAAGAGACAGTGAGAGAGAGAGAGAGAGAAGCGGTCCCCTCTCGTAAGTCCTTTCCACAGGGCCTCACGGTCGGCCTTACTATCGAAAAGACCGCCTTCGAGGGGCCTTAAACGCGGTTTAAGCGTAACCGATACCCCAGCAGGGGGTCACCATTCTCCATCTCTTTCTCTCCCTCTCTTTCGTTCCTTCCCTTTACACGGTTGCACGGGACCGAACGAAATTCTCTTAGATAATGACAACGAACTACGCTTTGAGTGAGTGCAACAGAGAGAAAAGATTATTTTCTCTACCTTTCGTACGCGTAACATAACGACTGCCCTCTCTAGCTCCTTCTTAACCAACCTCTTCCTTCTCCTCTTCTTCTTCTTCTTCTTCTCTCTTCTCTCTCTCTCTCTCTCTCTCTCTCTCTCTCTCTCTCTCTCTGTGTGTTTCTTCCTTTCCTCAGCGATTATTAGATACCAATCACGGATACGTGTCTCTCGTTCGTTCCCAACGCGAGGAGCTTTGAGGAGCCGCGGGGTTGTTTGTAAAGGGGAAAATATGGACGCGAGCCGTCTATTGGTTTATAGTGATTAATAGCCCTTCCCTTTGGACAGGGCTAACGTTCCTCCTTTGCTGGAAGGGAAGAGAGAGATTTGTGGACGAACTGATCTATGGACAAGGACTCCTTACTGGGTGGGGGTATTATTTTTTTAGGAACTCGTGGAAATTATTGAAATATGTTGCGTATAATTAATAATTTTACTTTTTGCTATCTTATCTTGAATAAAAATGAAAAATATTCAT
Organism: Odynerus spinipes; assembly: GCA_032403825.1. NCBI lineage: Eukaryota > Metazoa > Arthropoda > Insecta > Hymenoptera > Vespidae > Odynerus > Odynerus spinipes. The sequence goes on along the minus strand of JAIFRP010000080.1, from coordinate 459,037 downwards.
GAACACGAAATGCCTGCACGTTTTCGGGATAAGAACGCCGACCAATTGATCTCATCGTAATTTCCTCATCCAGAAACGTCCCCGAATTTCAGAGTACCTACTGGGAACGCGTAAACCAGAACTCGGGCTAATCCTGTTTTCGGTAAATTGACCCTCGCGATGGACGCGAGCGGGAGAACGAGCTTAGCTCGATCCCTAACGATTTATTTTCTATCAATCGACGCGTGAAATTTCGGGGGGATGCTCTCGGCAAGGTCTGCTTAAAGATTGGTAATTTATAATCAATCCATTAATCTCACGGAATGAGTGTCTTTGGAATCGGAGATACCTCTGTCATTTTTATATCGTTATACGAATATTCACTATGAATCGAAAGTTAAGAAAAAATTATTTTTAAAGAATATCAATTTTTAATTATTAAGATAAGTACAAGAGAGGGTAAGATTTGAAATTAACGCAGTTCTTGGTCTATATGAATTTTTATTTTTTATAAATCGTACACGATATAAATCGCAGATTTAATTATTACATAAATATCGTTAACATTTCTAATGATTTGGTTTTTTGATATGTACGAGAATGTTTGGCGATCGCATTTGATTGGTTGTTTGTAATCAGCATGTATGTAATAGGTTGGAACGAGCGTGTATCAAATTTCCGCCAATACGGTTGATTTATTGTTTTCATACGTTGTCCTACGTGCGTACTTCGTGTAACGAAGCTCCGAACGTCGCTGACCTTACGCAGTTGCCGGTCGACACTCGAACAGTAAGGACGTATTCAGCTCTCGTTCCGATTTATATAATAGTACAAGTATTAATTATCGTAGGCATTATATTATATTGTACGAGAAGTATAGGAATTCATATAAGAATTATTCATATATCGTTATTAATAATTTCCAATAATTGAAAAATTATTGGAGCTCGTCACTAAAGAACAAGAATATTATTAAACATTGGACCACCTTGGAGGAAATTCTTTTAATTACCGAGAACGACGACGGATTATTAACACGGAGAATAATTTAGAAATAATTGAAATTGAACAAAAGTAGCCATAGATTTCTTACGCCTAGTTTTTACAAATATAACTACCGCTTATAAAAATAATAAAGTCCAACATAAGAAGATACGATAATAAATTCTTCCGTATTTTTATCTTTAAAAAATGATAAAAAATATTAAATAAGTACATATACATATAGCTTCGACGGTTAACACGTTAAAGGTCTTTCCCGTAACAAATTTGCGTCTACGCAGATATCAAACGTTCCGATAATCAACGTTCCACGCCGCTGAAAATTTATTCCAAAAGAATCGGCAAAAGAGAAGGAACGAGTTTCGGCGAGGAAGGAAGGAACGACGAGAACGCCCAGTCTAGGTAGGATGACGTTGTAAATATTTGCTGTCATCGTGGCTGACTCCGGCTCGGGGCTCGAGGCTCGGATCTTGTCTCCACCTTAATAAGGGTACACCCAGACTAGGTACCTTTCGGAAAGCGTGTCACTCGAAGCTGCTATCGGACACTGATCGTGCGGATAGCGGTGCTCTGTGTCTATTTTCCACCTCCCTTTCTTTATCTTTCACAATCCTGCTCGTGATCCAAAGGATCGCACCGCCAAAGATGAGGTCGACTCGCGCCATTCATCACTTCTGCCTTTTTCGAGTCGAGAAGTTACGTAGCGTGCAGAAGTCGAAGAATTCAAGTAAAAGAATCGAACATAATTTATAAAATTTACCTTCATAAAAAAAGAAATAGGACATTTTCGAAACGTACTGGTTTATCGTGCGCGGACTGTGCGTGCCAACCGTGGTCGGGTTATTGTACATTTTACTACTAATATAATAATGAAATATTTTGACAATTCGATCAAGTTGTACAACAATTGTATTTTTAACACGTTCGGTTACAATACTCCGTCTACTATGTAAAAAAAGTAAATGTGCTTATCACCTCGTGTTAACGCGTTAACCTGCTAACAACGTACGTAGTGAGCAATTTACCTGCGTTCAAAATGTTCGACGAGTCTCTTGAAAGGAAAAATGTCGATGGGAAGAGATCGATAAGAGAATACGAGAATGGACGTGGCAAAAATCGATTTCGCGCGAGTCGATCTCTGACGAGGAACGAAAAAAAGAGAAGAAAAAGAGAGAACTGTTCGAAAACGTCAGCCTTTTCGCGTTCTCTTCTCTTTAAGAAAGAAACGGAGCTGACGAGGCGTTACCTGAGGACCGCGTGCCGCTGAAACGGACCTTTGTCTTTTGCCTGTGGATAATTAAAAAGCCCGGTCGAAAAGACGAGAAAGGAGTCGGTAGATTTCGTCTCCAAGAGGAGACAGGAGATTTCCTATCTCGAGTTTACACCCATCGGCCGGCACCTTCCTGCGGCTACCTTCATCCATCTAACTAGAAAGAGAAAAAGGGGGAGATAGAGAGAGAGAAAGAGAGAGAGAGAGAGAGAGAGAGAGAGAGGAAAAAAGAAAGAAACAGTCGTATGCCAACGTACGATACTCCTAATCCGATGTGGACCCCTGTGTAAAACTTCGTGTTCCATAGCAACGTATACCAAACCACCAGAAAAAAATAGCCCACCATCTCCAGCTACCATCGACCGAAAAACGTTCGAACTGGACATTTCTTTCGAGATCCGCCCTCTCTCCGTTGGTGTCGGCAAAATTTAAAGACCGATTCTTATCTATACGGTTCTTCGTGCCTCTCAACGAGATTCGAGATATCGTTTATGAGCTGGTGCGATCGGTACTTTTGGGAAAATTACAGGACAGTAGGTATGGTGTAAGTTTCTTGTATTCTATCGCTACATAGGTAAGTTCGAGTTTAAATCATACGAATTATTTTGTACAACACGCTTACGTTAAATTAAAAGAAAGAGTGTTTCAAGTTTATCGTGTAAATCATAAAATGATAAACGATAATGATTAGAAGAGAATATATATATATA
>JAIFRP010000080.1:434750-450800 GCA_032403825.1 Odynerus spinipes | reverse complement strand
AGAGAAGGAAAAAAGAAAGAAAAATATAGATAGAGAGAGAGAGGGGGGGGAGAGAGAAAATGAAAGAGAAAAAGAAATATAGATAGAAAGAGAAATGAGAGAGAATGAGAGAGAATGAGAGAGAATGAGAGAGAGAGAGAGCGAGAAAAGGAAAAGAAAGAAAAATATAGATAAAGAGAAATAAGAGAATGAGAGATAGAAATAGAGATAGAGACAGAAAGTGAAACAGAAGGAGCAACGATGCGAGCGAGTAATACTGTCCGTCTTTTTCTAGTTCTTCTTACGAAGATATACAATGTGTACGTGTATTGTGTATGTACCGCGTATGCTGTGCACGCGTGCCTAGAAGTTCAACGATGCACATATCTCTCTCTCTATATATATACGTATAACACAAACGCTTCGTCGACAAATGGCACACACATCATAACATTCGCTTTCTCGGTTGCATGCATATTAGACGTTCTTTTCGTTCCAAATGACGGTCGTTAAGTCGTCGATATTAGAGGGTAATGGCTATCGGAGACATTAGAATAAAACGGTTCGAACGGTACGCGTAATTTCCCTCTTTACTTTAACGATCGCAATCGTACTTCGAGCCAGTGAAAATGATGCGTGTGTATGTTTATGTGTGTGTGTGTGTGTGTACGCGTATGCGTATGTCTCTCTGTGTATTAAACACGATCGAACATTTAAATTTCGCGCCTCTTTTATCTCGAACTCGACATTCAAATTTCGCTTGTAAATTGACCGTAACGATCGGTGACACTACGACGACGGGCGTCCGTCCAATGTTCGTAAATTTTCATCAAGTAAAAGACAATCGACTCTAACGTCTCACCGTTATATTCTTATAATAAATTTCGTTATTATATCGTACACGCGTACATACATACATCGCGAACGCTTATTCCGTGCAACCCGATATCGATGAGTCACACGATGTACTCGATACACTTCCAATTTGCTTTCACGTCGAATCAACGCAGCGACTTACTATAATTTTATACATTTACGCGACGTCGGTGTGCGCGCGCGCCCACGCGTAAGCGTATACGCGGTCACGCGAGCGCACGCGCGCATACAAACAACAATGGGGTTATTTTTTCTCGATGAATACGATTACAGTTTCGGTTTGAATCAAAATCAAAGGTAAAATTGCGATGGATAAAAGTTCGTATTGAGAGCTTCGAGACATGCACGTTATCACAGACAATAAATGTTTGCTTTCATGCTACGGATCGTAAGTGCATTGGAGAACAGGAAGCGCGGACGAGAGTATTCGTTTTTTGGATTTTCACTTTTTATATCTTTTTTCTTCCTTTCATTTTTTTCCGTATCTTTTCGACGTCCGAACGTGTGCGCGATCGATCGATCAAACTTAATCGTCGTTCGAAATGTAAAAAGAAACTTGGGTAACGTATTAATCGATCTATCTTATTCCCCCCCCCCTCTCGGAATGAAACGCAGAACGAAGCCGAACATGCCACTCATTATTTATTTTTTGTCTTTCGATTAAAAAAAATATATATTTGCTCGTTCGCGCGAACTTTCGAGCATACGAATGAGAATGAAAAGGTAATGAAATCTCGCGTCCATTAAATATCATATAAACGGCGCGCGTTTTATGTTAAATTGCACTTTAACGAATCTTCGTACGGATATTTATATATCTATATATGTATACATAGGTACACGCGATTAACGGCGGGTTAATGAGAAAGAGAGAACAAACTAAAGAATTAAAACATCGTGACGAACTATCGTATCGCTTATCTCTCTTTCTCTACGTTACAAATATAAAGCTCGGAATAATTACATTATTAATCGTTACGTTTAAAGTGATCAATCTTGAAATATATATATATTTCAAGATATGTATATATATATATATATCTGTATGTGTGTGTCTCTGCGTGTAGTGTTGCGTGTGCTGTGTGTGTGTGTATATATATATATACGTATATATTACATATACAAAATTATATACAAATAACCTGTATTATACATGTGCTCTATATTCATTTAGCACCATCGACATCTTCGTTACTCGTTACAACGCGATGTAAAATTAACCCGATAACGATTAGTTTACCAACGTTAATATTACCCGAATTGGAAGAAAGCGCGACGAACGATCGAAAGAAGTTTGTAATACTGTTACGCGTTTATTCCTTCGAATAGGGCTAGTAATAAGTAACAAAGACAGAGATAGTGCTTCATCTAAATATACATCGATAGAAGATCTATACAATCGCGCGAAATTCCTCTCCTCTCTTTTCCTTCTTTTTGATCATCTAGAATATCTTACACCGTCGTATCTTCTCTTTCATTTTTTTTACAATCTATACTACAAATCGATTCTATATTAGTCCTTAATACTAGATTTACGGAACTCGTCGATTTTACGGGTTGCAGATTTGACGAGAGAAATTACAGAAACTGTTACTATTTTTCTAATAATTTTTGCTAACTTTTATTATTGGAATGATACGAACATATACCCAAATTTATTTCCTTCTCGTGCTTATAATTCTGAAACTCTGTATGTCGCGTCCGTAAACCTAGTGTTAAAGTGTTCAAGAAAAATACGTGTATAATAGCTGTGTATTTCTCTCGGAGCGAAAAAAGCACAACGCGCCGACATTTTCATTATATTTTTTGGTATCCCTTTCATTTGCTTTTAGAACACGTTAGTAATATCTTCGTTTTCTTCATTGTATAAGTTCGGCGTGCGCGTGATTCGATAACGGTACGCTTATTTATTTGTTTCTTCTTTATTTACTTATTTATTTACTTCTTCTTTTTCTTCTTTATGTCGAAGAGCACGCTTTATTATAATTAGAAAAATTCAAATTTTAAAAATTCATACCTTTGCAAGGATCATCTTGGATGGAATGGTTATACGTTTTATATTATATATATATATTAGTCTTTTCGATGCATCTTCGTTGCAGATGCCGCAGTGCAGTTTTAAACCGTATCGTAATTTTCTCCGAGAAAATTGCGACCGGTCGAATCTTGCGAGAACTTAATAATCGTTAAACCTAAAGAAATAAGTCGAAAGCTACGAAGTTTAGCGACGCCGGTGAAAACAATCGACGTCGCGTTTGTGAATAATGTCGATGACGCGTGGAAGCACGCTTTACTCGGTTTCTCGTTGATTTCTTGTAAGACCCTCTAATATCTTCGAACCAAACGCGTAAAAATTTCTTAACGCGGCTTTAAATTAATCAGGGCCACCTCAAAACTAGTAAGTCCCGATTATTTGTACTTGCGTCTAGAATTGTACATTAGATTAGAATGCGACGAACATATATAAGGAAAGAAAAAAAAATCCTTCAATGGCAAGAAAAACCGTAGGAATGAGCTACGTACCTTTTATGAGATAAACAGGCGAAAACGTTGCACCTAGTTACCACACCGGATGCGAGTATTTCGTTATATCCATAAAAGTTCGTAGGAAAATGAGATTCATTAATACTGTCCGTCGGATCGTTAGTATAACAATATTAAAGTGCCTCTATGCAAAAGCTACGTTTTACAAACGTTACGAGAAAACGGCATATGAAAAAAATCATTAGAGAGATAAAATACATAGAATAGAGAATTTGTTTAACATTAACGAGATCAAATTAGTAATGTGAGTTTCCGTTCGATAAAATATCATACACCGAATCGATTTTCCGCAGAAGGGATGGATCGATCGCTTTTACAAAGCGGTACTCTCTATAGGAGACGTCGGTCGATTGGGTGTGCAGCACCTCTCAGGAGTATGGCTAATATCAGGCGTCAACCTACCATCCTTTAACTTGACGAAGCCTAGATCAGCGAAGAAGTCGCTCTTCATCGTACCGACGGCACTGTCGCTGCCGAAACTATCTTGCCTGCAGAGATCTATATTCTTATAGCATTCGGCGCACTCGGCCAAAGCGTTCGCCGACAACTTGAATCCGGTGTCGTAAAGACACTTCGCGTCGATCATCGGAGCCTTCGGATCGTCGAGCATCGCCTGCGTATTTTCTAGATTTTCTAGATGAGGTATTATGTAACGTTGCCTCCCGTCCGTCCGCGTATCCGTTGAAAGATCTCGAAGTTCGCGGTTACCCATATTTTGATATGTACATTTTTCAATATTGCTCTTAGGCTCTAGGTAATCTTCATTTCCCAAGGTGCTCCTGTTAGAGCACGGATTATCCTGGCAATACGTATCGCTGTTCGTGTTCTCCTTGGCTTTAGACGCACTACCGTAGATCGTGAGACTTCCATGCCTAGACAATATACTACCAACATCCGAAAGCACACTCGATTGTCTCGACAATCCGTTATCGGCGTTCTGGCTTCCAACGAACTCTTTGGCACTTGACACTGCTGCCGTCGACTGCGACGCCGACTTCTGCATGCTCGCGTTCACGTCCGGCGAAAGCGAATTATCTTTAACTTGAAAAGCGTTCTTCGTCGTTTCCTTCGTAGGAGATATTCTAGTCCTTCTAAGATACGAGCTTGCGGACGACTTGATCGTTTCTCCCGTGGGTTTCTTGAAATCGGTAGCGCTCGGGCTAACACCGTTCGGACTGTTCGAAGATTTGCTTTCCTTTTCGCTGGCACCGATGGACTTCCCGATTTGTCTTAAATACGAACCAACGATGTTTCCCGCGTCCGGTATTTTGAACTTTCCATCCTGCTTCGTTTTGTTATTCGTAGGTGTGACTATGTTGGATTCGACGGATTCGCCGATGCCTTTAGAATGTACGTTATTGTTCAATTTGTACGAACATTTGTTATCGACCTTGCAAAATTCGGAAGGCGTATCGGAGAAGCTGCACGGATTGGAATTACCCACGTATCGTATCTTCTCCAGGGTGGGTACGCGATTTAAATTATATTCAGTCTCATCGAGCTTCCTAAAATGCGTATCTTTCTCGGATGCGTAAGGATATGTACTCGTAGAATTGTCAGTAGCCACGTCCTTCTGTCTGCTATTCTGTCGTAAGTACCGATTACCGAAGTCACTGCCGTCGAGAGATATGACGATATCAGGTTTCTCTCTTTCAGCCGGCTCTTTGCTCTTCGAATTCTGCCTCGTGTATCGATTCGCGCACGTCGCGCTATCGTTCGTTTTACTACTTTGTCTCGTGTACCTTCCACGCATATTTATTATTTCAGATGTACGAGGAGGTGGCTCGTTCTCCGCGCATTCTCTCTCCAGCGTGCTATCGTCGCAGCCGCTCGATCGCTTCTTTTCCTGATGTACTTGTCCCTCTTTGATAGGCTTCAATAACGGAACCAAAGTCTCCGGTGTCGTGGATTCGCTACTGCTCGGACTCGGTCCTTTGTAGTTTCTAATATCGAACTCTAGATCAGGTGGTAGAGAGGCACCCACCGACAAGTGCATGGCTAAACCTTCCAGCCAAACTTCCATCAATTCGAACGGTGGTCTTTTGTCCGGGTTCAAATCACAACAGAGAAACGCGATCATGTAGAATGTCTCCGGGCAATTGGCACAGAACTTTTCCTTAAATGCATTTTGATTCAAACCAAAATCCGAAGATCTCGGCAAGTAGTCCGGATCCGCTTGAACCCGGCCTATTATTTCACAAACGACGATTCCAAAACTGAATATGTCTACTTTCTCATCGTACTTGTTCCCCTTCATCATTTCTGGCGCCATCCAATATGGATTACCCACGACCGTGTATCTCTTTTTGCGCTCCTTCTTCGACGTCTTCGCTTCGCCATCGGAATGTCTGCTGTATTTACGATTATCGGGAGAATTACCGTTTTGAATGATCCTAGCCAAACCAAAATCAGCAACGACGACAGTCTTGTCTTCTCGTACCAGACAATTGTGCGAATTTAAATCGCGATGAATAATGTTCATGGAATGTAAGTATGCCATACCGGCAGCGATGTCCTTTGCAAACGATGTCCGTTGCTCCCACGGTAGTGGTTCATTGGTATCGTGTAACAGAGCTCTTAATGTGCCACCTGATATATATTCGGTAACTAAATGTAGCTTCTTATCTTTGTACAAGACACCAATGAACCGTAGAACGTTGTTGTGATGTAACGATCGTAATACGGCAACCTTAAGAGATAGAAAAAAAAAATGGTCACTATTACATAACTTTGGTGAGTTATAAATCGCGCATATTATCGGCAGAACAATTACCTCTTTTAAGAAATTCTTTTGCGCGTCCTCGTCTACCCTGTACAATTCTTTTAATACCATTACTTCGTTCGTATCTCTGTGCGTGACTTTGAAAACTTGGCCAAAAAAGCCTTTTCCCAAAAGTTCACCCTTTACCAAATCGCTAGCTCGAAATATTCTCTGATTTTTCGGTTCTACGCGAAAAGATCTGGTTCGACTTAAATCGCACGTAGGATTCGTTGGCGTTGTTCTGTGACGATAACGATATAAATTAATTCCATTTAGCGAAATGGCATATATACACTAATATGCACTACGGAAACTCTGTAATATCGTATTATGAAATATTTACCCGTCCAATAGACGTGACATAGAACTGCTACGTTCTTTATGCATAGGATCTCTTGTTCTTCTCAATTGTCTACTCCGCGTACCACTGATGTAACCCTCATCGCGCCGTTTAAAAAGTCTTTCCTTATTTTCTGGACTTGTCCTAGGACTCGTAGTCGTTAGTAACGCTGGCGGGGGGGTGGGGAATGTTAAACGACGTGACACTGCATCAGGATCATGTTCGATGGTCAACTGAGAATAAGCGACACATTGTAGCGGTGTTATTGTAAAAAACTACATTGGATATTTGTTCTATATTTTATTGTAATACCTGTAAAACTGTATCCGAATATTGTATGAGATTTTCTATACTTTCTACCGGTTGATCTTTCACAGGAGTACCATTTACTTCCAATATTCGATCCCCAATATGTAAAGACATAAGATCGGTGGACATATTTAATCTGAAACAATTTTTCTTGATTATTCCTAATGGTATTTAATTTGTAAAATATTCATTATAGTAAGTACATGCAATATTCTTATGTGCATTCATTTCTTTTATAAGAATGCTACAGCACTGAATAAATCGCTAAATGAACAATTCAGCAGATGAGAAAGAAGAGAACAGGGAAAATAGTTCTTTGTTATCTTGGGTAAAAATTTTAATAACTTTTCAATTTCTAATTTCTAAATTTTGCATAAAGTAGCAAAACGGAGAAACTTGTGTAACATCAACTTTGATAAAACACAATAAATATTAACTTATTATATATATACACAGATGTATGATGTTATCTTGCTAATTAGTAAAATTAGTATCAATAAATATTTGGAAGAAATTGATTATGTACGATATAATCTAAATACATTAAAGTAAGCATTAACAAACGATTCATAATAAGATATATTTTTTTAAATGACAACTATCTACCTTAGTAATAACACATTGATCGGAATTAATTTTAGAACGAGTCTACATTATGCACTATTATAAAAAACGTCCAAAGATCGTAAAAAGTAGAACAATTGTAATGATAGTAAATATTTATATACATGTGCATACAAAATATTGAGTACATGTATATCAATTGTTTATGTACAATTATACATAATTAACCCTTATCGGATGATTAACCCTCATGAATGACATTATGACCGATAAGTGTTAATATAGCACAGCTTATGTGGGTAAAAGATCTGTAAGATTCAAATTACATCTGTCTATCTTTTTGTAAGTTACATTAAGCATGCTTATTTTAAACTACAAACTTTATCACATTTACTATAAAAAAATATCAATAAAACATTTTTAATCACAACTTCACAATTTATGTCTAATCATGCATCTAATGGTAAAATGCGCAACCAATTTACTATACATAGTGCATATTATTATTTGTTATGTTGTACCTATGATTAGAGAAGTGGCAGCATAGCCTAAATAGAACCTCCATCACAGAGGCGAGCAGCTTACTGATCTTTCCACGAACATTTCTCATTAACCTGCATTTTTGTTGAAAGTTATTAAGGGCTGCATATCTTTATAGATCCTTAAATAACCATAGAATTTTCATGCATGGTTAAATATTACGAAGAAGCAGCGAATTTTAGATATGACTATGTAAAATTAAATATGACATAGAATTTCACTTCGTTTACAATTTTGTGTACAGTTATTGTACATATATATGTATTTATATTACGAGTATTAGTAATATTTAATTTTTTGTAAACTGATCCAGCATAGGAACTTATGTACAATGGGTTTCATGCTAATGCAACATTTTCTTCTGTTTAATAGTATTTTGTAACTATTATAAGATGGACAAACATCAATATTTATAGATTTATAAGCATAGCTTAAGGAGTATGGCATATGGAACATTGAAAACAACATTTTATACCAATTATGACAATGATTAAAATTGAATTTATATTTAAAATACACTTACATAAAATAATAATACTTAATATATAAAATAGATAAAGTAGCAAGACTAAAAAAAAGATGATTTGTGGTTTTAGATGAAGCATTACAGACTTATCGTAAGATGATGACATAAAAAGTAGAAAATGACTATACTAAAATTTTGAGATAAATATCCATACTTACGCAGAAATACGAAGTAATGCGCCACAACTGCGAGGATTAGGAGCTGTATCTAACGTAAGTTTAATTTCTCGTTGCTTATCAGAATTGGTTGTACTCGGAGGTATTTCCACAAGTCGAATGCTATGTGGTTTCCGAATAAATGGGTGATTCGCTGTTCTGCTAAGTGGCTGCATTTGTCGTTTGTAGCACACTCCGCAGTAAAGTTTTGATCTCTCCACGAGCGCATAACTCTCTCCATCTCCGATGAAAGCTCCACAAGAATTACAGGCAAAACATTCTGGGTGAAATTTGTGATCGCCGGCCAGCATAACCGGTCCAGTAATAATCTGGCCACAACCTTGACAGGCTTCTCCATATGCAGCCCAATAATCATCTTTACAGAAAAGTAAGCCATCTTTCTCAAAATACCAAGAGGAAAGACCAATGTCACATGCAGAACATCTGCCAAAAATAAAATTTTAATGAATAAATAAATATTAATGATTTAGACATTACAACAAGATGTACTCACCGAAAACAATCGATATGCCATTCTTGACTCAGTGCTTGTATAAATTCATCTTCGTCGATTGCATTAAGACAGCCGGCACATATTAATATTCCTCCAGTATCGCCTCCTCCTGGATCTAGGTATCATAAAAAACGACTTACTAAAAAAGCCGACTTTTGGAATAATTGGAATACTAATTATATGTTGTTTGTTAGTCGATAACGAACACTACTACCTTGTACTTATATAACTTTAAACTTATAACAAAAACACAAATACTGTACAATGCTGTACAAATATTTTTCATTGATTTACCTATATCATCTATCACATTTAGAAAAATCTGACAAAGAAAGAACAAATTCTTTTGTCCCAACTTCATATTGATGCATTTCGAATGTAATTATATGACTCATGTTTAACGTTAAATTATGACCGAAAAGTAATTAACCAGATGACAGTTCTTATCTTTTACGAATCTACCAATACGAAGTTTTAGTCCAATCGAATAGTCATAACAATGTAAATGCTAACGATTGAATTCAAATACAAGTGTTAATACAACACAATATTACAGGACGACGCATGAAAAAAACTATAAATACTGAAGCGTGGGCCAGGAGAGCACAGAAGGACAGGACGCCCACGCGACATACAGATCATCACGTATAGACATACAATCGTCGATTAACTTGCTTCGTACGATATCCATTTGTTACACTTTCACTGATACTTCACATAGCTTTTTAATTCTATTCCACTCTCGTTAACGAAACGTTGTAATTATTTTTTCGAAGAAAACCTACCATTTGTCGAAACTTCATCCATCACGGCATCTAGAATTGACACACTACTCCCACTTCGCTACACTACCGTAGAATATCTTATTCGTAGAATGCGTTCGCTTCAAAAGTAATCCGCCATTTTAGTCGAACCGAGACGCCACCACGGGTAAGTTCAAATTTCAATGCGATAAAAACGATCATATGATTCCTTATTAAAATATATTTATTTTATCATAGATATCGTGTTTTTTAAAACACTTTTAGAAAAATAATATTATAGAAGAAAAACGTAAATTGCCTACGTATTTTAAAATCCTTATTCACACCAGCACCACAGCTGTCTGAGGTAATACCGTATGTCGATATTGTAGGTTTCATTTATAAAATTACGATAAATTAATAAGTGATTAAAATAGGTTGAAATAAAACAAAAAGTCATTAAAATAGTAAGTGAGATTTATTTTTCACAAATTACAAAATATACATAATATCGCATTAATCTAACTTATACAACGTATCGTCTTATTAAAAATTAATACTCCGTATTTTATAATATCATAATAATTTGCAATCCTTAATGCTATTTACATTACGTACGATTAACTAGCTAACTGTTGATCAAAATAACGGAAAAAATATGTAAAAACTATATCTAATATATCATTATTAATAGTAACAATTATATATACTTATTATAATAGTACAAATTATAATAAGAAAAAGACGCACGCGATAAAGGCATAAAACGGAAAGTAGATACATATGTACGTATATAATCTCTGATACTCAACCGAATGTGAGATAAATCAGTAGTATGAGTCCGATCACACATCATAAAATTCTTAAAGCAAAAAGGACAAGTGATATGCATTGAACGCGGAAATCTTCACGAAGTTTCCGTCGTGGCCGTTATTTTGGTGATCTGATTTCAACCACCACCCGGACTGTCCTTTTGCTGCTTTCGAATTCATATGTTCATATTCAGTGGCATCAACGGCACATACTTATCACTTGGCCGAAATTTGTACTGCGAACATAATCTGTTTGACACTGCTTCGGCATAGCCATTCCTGTAAAGAAAAAAAAAAGAATAGAACGATTAATACGAAGCAACGTCAATGTCGTCTCTGTAAACACGACAAATGATCCTTGTCTATTTTGATGACCCACCAATTATTCGGTGTAACTGTTAGTACATATATGTATAAACAAAAAGCTATTAGAATTGCTACCATTACCACCACCGCCACCACCAGGATCACAACCTAGCTGTTATCGACGATTAATGAAGTAAATTAGCGAAAAAAAAGAAACACTATGTTACTTTCACCAGTCTTCTCAGCCGCCTCGTAATGGGATAAGAAAATTCTTGCGCACTCGCGATATCTTTGCCAGTATTTCCTGAACGAACTTTGAAAAAGGAGTCTGGAATAGAAACTGTCTTCTTCCAGTTGTCCTATTGTTGTGGAAGCCGACTGGCTCGTAACTTGGCGATTTTTCCCAATAAGGGGAACACTCTGGTTGATATCTATTCATGGATATACGCATTAACTATCCGATCCATTAATTACTTGTTCGTGTCTTAACAATACGGGCGGATTTATGAACGTAAAAAACGTGAAAAAAGCTATACCTTTGCCATTGAGAGCACGGTCGTCTCTCCTTGAAGCAAGTAACCTGTATCACGTTGAAAAAGAGAGCACCGAGTGTATTGGCGACCTCGGTGTTGAGGTTTTGCAAACATCGTCGAAATTTGGCATCGCAATCGCAGTGGGAGCGCGTGAACGGCGAGTTATTGCATATACCGTGGATACATTGTTGTGGCGATATCGTTATCGGACAATGATCATGCTCCCTGCAACAGGCATCCTCAGCAGCGTGATGACCCAACTCGTCGTAGGACTTGGCTTGGCTTCCGGGTCCGCACCATTTCGTGCCAGGATATATCAAACCACCTCCAAGTGTTTCATTCTAATAAATAAATCAAATTGGATTTGTTTTTTTTTTAAGATAACACTATTTCATACTTTAGCGTTACGTAGCATCGATCTCGAAATTATTTCACATCCTTGACGATTCGTTTCGTACGATAAGAAAAGTCGTATGAATAAAAAGCAAAGAATAAATAAATAAAAGAAAAAAATAGAGAACGTACAGTAAATATCATCGAACGCTCGTAATTCTTCTGCGATTCTAGACATTTACGTTCGACGTCGTTTCTTTACCTACCATTTATCTTGAGGCACGCTTTAAAATTGTCACGAGTTTAACGCTAAAAAAAAACTAAAGTTAAATCAGTATTAGTCTGTAACCGATCGTTCGACTGATAGACTACGAATTAAAAACATGTATACTTTTATATTTCCTTTATTTATTTCCAACAAATTAGCACAACTTAAGAGATATATTATTAGTTCTTAATTAAAAAGTAGAAAAGCGTTCGAAATTAACGTTTGCAGGCTTGACAGATGTTCAAATTCATTTGGGAACATCTCGAATTCACGAAAGTGGCGAGATCGGTAGATCATTAGATGAATGCTCAGTTATCTAGGGTTAATAGATGACATGTACTAGATTTGTCGATATTTATTACACTATGTTTTTATTAAGAGATTTGAACGCCGCAGCTAAAATTTCATGCTTTCGTTGTAATTACCTTTCCCTTCAAAGCTAAACAAGTTTCTTCCAGATCGGCAACGAGATTGCTTGGCATCTGGCGGACTTTCTTCGGGTCAGCACCGAGGATCATTCTTTGTATGACACCGCGATCGTTGTAAAGCGAACAGAACGGTTCATCGGCGTTTAATTCCACCATTCTCGACATAGTCGTATCAGCAACGAGTACGCTCGCCATTACATCGTGGACCCAGAGGACCGATAAAATGCTGAAGAAAACGGCGAGCATCTGCGAACAACTTGTTTATTTCAAATCGAACCTCACGTCTCGTCTTCGAAGAGCGTAATTATCGTTCAACAAATTTGTAATAATTTCTAAGACAATTTCGAAGCAACGATTTCTAAAAAAGATCGACGAAAATTGTAAAAGAAAATGCAATACCACAGAACAATTTCTTTCTATACTGGATGCTGGTATAATCGTTTGCTCGAGGGTCGAGTCGAACAGATTGGCCCGCACGTATCCCGGTCACTTTAACGAGTCATCCGAGGGGTAGATCGATTAAATGCCGAGCAGCCTGATATTAACTAGTATTATTTTTTCTTCTTCTTTCCGACCGGGTCAAATTCATCGTCCCCGATGACGGCGTTTTATTTTTGAGATCGTCGCGACCTTCCGGGCGCCCAGTTTTACAATTTATTTATTTCCTCTATTTATCGCGTGAATTTATCGTGAAACTTTTCCAAATTCTCACGACGTTTTAGCATTCTTTGATAAGGCAAACATTGATCGTGCTCTACCTATATAATTTTATGCATAATCCTAACGCGCACTACGCAATACCTACTACGTAATCCTAAGCGTAATCTTAATAGCTTCTTTTTGACGGAGATCGCGCGGCACTGTGAACAAAGTCGAAATCGTAAGAACGCAACGAGACGCGGAAGACTACTGACGGCATTTCCATTTGCACGTGGAATCGTTTTCGGAGAGATCTTCAGGGTTACCCGTAAAAATAACGCTACCTTCGAAGATAAGAGACGGAGCTCGGTGAAAGAAAGTCCTTTGTAAGTTGTCCTTCCTTCCATTCGTAACGCTCCCACGGCAAATGGCCGTTTAACGCGCGATTTTACATACATATATCTTTTCCCGAACGAATCTACGCGCATAAGTACATACGTAAATACGTAAACTTGGCTCGTCTCTTCCGAGTTCAATAGTTTCTATAGAAGGCGACGTAGCACGCGAATAAAATTCCGCGAGATTAAGCATACCTACTGAGATTCCGCCTACGTCGACGTCCTTCAAAATTTGAACGCATGCTCGTTATTTCTTCCGAACTCCGCTAAATGTCGTAATTGCCGTAAATATCGATAGAAAAAACAAATCGATTATGAAAGCGTGAAAGGCTGTATGCCTTCGAACGGGGTCAAGATCTTCCAAGGACTCGACATTGAACGTACGCGATTTCTTCCGATTCTTTCTTGCTTTTTGTATCATATCAGTCTCCATTACGAGCATGGATTTATCGTTATTAAAGAAAATGGGAAAAGAAAGAAAATTAACGATAAGATTGTAAAAGTCATTCGATTTATCGATAGAGAAATTTCCACTAATTATTCCACTACGCTCTCGGCGATGATTTCCGAAGGTCATCGAAATTTTAGTCTACACCGATGACCGAGCGATTCGTCGTTATTGTATGTTCTTGCGTTATCCCGAAAGAATGATTGAAGAAACTATTAAAAAACCGGGAATTATTTGGGAAAAGAAAAACCGCCTAAATAATAATTTTAAAAAATGTTGCATCGATCCAGAGGAAATTAAATCGATCGGCATTAAACCGAGAAGACTCTCCCGACGATGATCTAACCCGAATTACTCTCGATATTGACCCTGTTCCGCACAGATTAAAGCGTCCTAATTCGAGGGAGGAGGCTGATCCTGAAAGCGCTGCGTCGAAACGAGAACGACGTTAATGTTGTATGACCTAAATGTGGGTCAGCCGGTGGGGCTCGTTGACGAACTTGTCCCTTGAACCTGGACCGAACAAATGAACGATGACCCAAAAGCCAAAAGGGTTCTTTAATTTACGTGCGATCTATATTGTAAATGTTGGTGAAAATGGAAAGAAACGAATGAACGATGACCCAAAATAATTCTTCATTTTACGTTGCGATCTATACCGTAAACGTTCGTAAAAACGAAAGAAAATGTGACACACCGTGCGTAGATTCCTCGTATAATTTTGCTCATCCCCTTTCTTCAAGGTACACGCTAATGATGCGGAAATCGATAAACAGCAGCTCGAGTTTAGCTTTAAGCACGAAAACGCAGAAAACGCGTGTAGGTCGAACGCGAATCGATACGGTCGTGATGTGAGATGTTAATTTTTATTAAGAACGTCAGAACGTCTGCCTGTCTTCGATTTATTTATTTTAAACGAGATAAAAATAAAGTACTCGATGAAAGTGTACAAACGTTAGAAAGATAAAGTGTAAGAACGATGAATGAAAGTATGTATGTATATGAAACTAGTCGAGTGGGCGTTTCTACTTAAACACAAAACAATCAAATATCTCCGAGGGAAACGTCGATCGAAAAGTCGAGTACTGATTTTTTAAATCGACTTCCTTACCTCATCGAATTCAAGATTCCTGGACAGCTAATCTACGGAGCAGCTCGGCTCGAGAGTATCGCGAAAATCAAACTGTCGGAAGGTTTAGAAAACTAGGCGGGAGGTGCGACATACGGAGGTGAACGGAATCTGACCTGCGCAACCCTCAAAACCGCCATACCACTAAAGCGAACCGAGTGGTGCAGTGCGCAATGATCGCTCGGTTGTACACCTTCGTTCTATTATCCTTCTTTAATTTTTCATCCGTAATTCTATATTATTAATACTAAGATTCACTCTCGATACTTTCATACAAAAATTTAAGTTTAGTAACACCTAATTTATAATATATAATTTAAAATATCTACTGTGCTAGTGTCAGAAAAGGAAGAAGCAAAGATTGTGTGTCGGATGATAATGATTTAAATCAACGAACGTGATCGTAATTGTTTAAAAAAAAAAGAAAAAGAACAAAAATGCGTGCGAAACGATAATCGATCGAATTCGATCAACGTGATCGTCACGTATGTACGTACATTAAAGTTTACCCAAATCTTTATATTCTCTAAGACGTGATCGTTGTTCACCCGATACGACCGTGATAGCTCGTCGATTTCGGCAAGTCCCCTTCGTTAGAGAAATCTTTTTTCTTTCGTAACCACGAAATTTTGTCTGTCACTCTTCAGCGGTTGCTAACGGACTGATCCGTTCGTCCGAACGTCAAGATACTAATATTCGTGAACGTGCATACACGAACGGCATCGGTTTAGCAGCGTTACGCACGTATTAGGGGAGACTAATCACGTGATGAATGTTTATAACTTGTAAAGACGCTCTTTGGTATTTTATCGACTGAACTATCCCGACGTGACAACTTATTTTTTATCAAATTTTTCGTGAACGATCGAAAAACGAATGTTCTCTGTACTCCTCGACGATACTTT
>JAIFRP010000080.1:401046-434728 GCA_032403825.1 Odynerus spinipes | reverse complement strand
TTTTAATTGTATCGCAAATTTTAACAAATCACTTTGATTAGCAAACTCGAGACCCTATGTCAACCTCTTTCTCGTTGGATCGTGTCACGGTAGATTCCGTTCAACTTAAAGATCCTATTGTTCTCATTAAAAAGTATACATACTGTTTGATATCTTCAAATAGATTTGTTGGATGCGCAAATGGAATGATTGATCAATTAAGAAAGAGACTCTATTTACAACGTACTAATTTGTAACGACCTTATCATAACTATTGTATCGTAGTCGATCGTTCGACGAGGACTTTAATCGTACAACCGAATTAAAATAAATCGACTTCGTTAAGCGAGGAAAATCCAGGCGTAAATAAAGGTATAAATGGTATAAATAAATTTCTCTACAGTTTGTTAGATCTCTGTCATTTATTTCTATAGTCATAGTGACAAAATACATTAACGCCAATATTTCATACATACAGATCTCTTGTTAAAAAGTAACCGAATAATTTAGTAAAGCGTTTTACTAAAAAATAAACTTTAGACCGAAATTATTATGTTTCATCAAATTCTTTGAGCGATATATAAAATATATAAAAAAAAACGTCTACTAAATTATTTGTTCGATCGCAATTATTCTTTACGTATGTATAGAAAAGAATTTCTATATTTTTAAGGAATCCATTCGACCTCGTTCGTTTCATACTTTCCGGAATCCCTCGTCACCGGTACAACCCTATGCGTGACTTCAGATTTCGGTGACGTGTCTTCTTCGGTGCCAGCTATCTTGTGATAGACCTTACTACCGGTATTGGCAACCCATTGCACGCCATCCCCAAGTTTTTCACCGGCCTTACGCACCGCGTTACCAAAGCTTTCGGCAGTGAACGTGCCAGGATCGATGTTTATGTCCAAGCTGTTGTTACCATGTGGACAACCACTTTGAGAGATAATACTGAGATCGTAGGGATCTACTCCATAGCCAGACAATTTCTCTCGTAGCCTATCAACGATGTTCTTATCGAGATCGCGACGTCTCGACAATATAGTCGCGCTTTGCCGATGAGCGAAGGCCAATTTTTGGCAGGTGAATATTCCAGCGTAGTTATCGTAATCAGTGGAGAAGATTATGTGAGAAGCAGTGCCGGCTACACCTACAAGCAAAAAGCTGATGTATCTTGTGTTCACTGACACGGGTCTGATTGAGTAAACTCGTAGGGTTCACGTCATTGGCAAGTGGAAACGGAATAACGGCGGTTGGTCGCTTGGCATCGTCTTACAAAAGGCCAATGTAGCAGGAACGATATCTTTATTCTAAATGCCTCAATTTCATTTACTTACTGAGAGGGAAGCGAACTTGCATTCGAGCTGCTACACTAGGTTCCGGTACGCTCAATTCACCGGTATAGTGATACTCGTGCTTCAGTGGCGTAAGACCTGTACATAGAGATCGTACAATTACGGATAATTCATCCCACTTGACGAGCATTTATCCTATTGACATGCTTTTATGAGACTGGATAGGGTCCGCGTATTCTTCTTATTTGTTAATCGAGCGGCTTCCAATAATCTAACATAACGGAATACGTAAAGTAACGCGGTATGTGCATAGAAGAAGACACGATGGTTTTCCAGCGAACTTTATTAAGCCTTCGCACGGTGAAGATAGGGAACGTTGGTAGTAGCGAATCGAGACCATACCTAATACAGGATGATCCGAGTCTTGAGTTATCAAGTACTCTCCAGGTTCTTCACCACGAGTATAATTGTAAGTGATGCATTTGCTGGCAGTGGATGTCTTTTGAATTACATACCAAATTCCTAGAAACTGAAATTTCATATAATTATACTTGAGTGTCTTCCAAGCTTCACAGTGATGGATACTTCCGGAAAAGTATAGGTATCGATATCTTACCCGATTCATTTGAAATCCTTGCATAGGCTCAACAATGGGACAACCACCCATGTGATAGGTGTGTCCACTGGCAAGGGCAAAACACCCTACCAGTGCAATATACCAAAGCGGTGAATGCATTTTCTGAAAGCAAAATAAAAACGTTTGAAACTGTAGTAATAATAATAATTATAATCTTACGGTATTTAATCAAAGTGGACGCAACGGTTTCACTCCTACTCAGTTTTTTCAAAGATTTATCGAGTTGTTTATAAAAGGACATGCGGGTAAATTACCGGAAGTAGAAATAACGATAAGCTGAGGTCATCGCCATGAATGTGCAATGGTTCGTGGAAAATGAACAAAAGTTCTTTAAAAAATAAGTTGACCTGTGACCACCGGTCGATTTACACCATACGCAACGTGATTTCACGATCAGACATCAGGATCGCCGGGCTAGCGTGATTCACTCGACCTTGGACACGCATCGCGGAGCAAAGACCTCTCATTTGATGCTTATAAGTATGAATCTTCTTTCTTTGTGTCTCTTCTAAGTTTCTTTCGACCAAATTGAAAATGACATTACCGTGATAACGCGCGCGATTATGATCGACCTTTTGTGACCTTTCGGACTTCCCGGGTGCGTTAGAGACATAGAAAATTATAAAAAGTGAAATATACTACTAATTTACAAATGTCATATATACATGCTCACTGTTAACTCAAAATTATTATTTTTTGCATTCACTCAATATTTTTCACTTGTCCCGATTACACGGAAATCATTTTTCCATAAACATTAATTGATCTTCCGTGAAAAACATCGCAGTGGTGAACTAATTCGCTACGTTATACACATGTAAATTCAATTATCAAATGCGAAGATAACAATATTATAAATAAAGCGAACGAACTAACGCACTTGTTACATTAGGGTATGTTGTATATTTATCTATTGTGCTTCACAATCACGACTAAGTATTAATTTTACTTAAAAGTACATGAAATGCTTGCTAGTAAAAGTAGACTCACCGCGAACGTCACTTCTTCCTTCTGAACGCAAACTGTAAACAGTAATTCGACGATGGACTTTATGTGATGGAGATCGCCCCACTCCAGCACCAATTATACGTCACGCGTACGCTAAATGAATCGTATGCAGGAGAGAATAAACGGCATGGTTCCTTTGAGATGGGGATAAACAAATTTTCTGCAACTGAGGTAACTTAAAAAAAGTATATAAAATTTTAGAAGTCGATAATGAAAAATAGAAACTTTTGATAATGTCACTTGATTGTTGCGTGATTATGTTTTTTTTCTTTCTAAGGATATGTAATAATATAACTCGTCCAAGTATAGATGCACGTATAATTTTAATTGATTTTTTTAATTAACTTTGAAAAAATTGTTATACCGACTCCTGGATAATTATCTTTGTAATACGACTATCCTCAAATTGGCACGATTTATTTCATTTAAATTCAAATATTTTCTATCTAGCAATACGGCTGTGTATAGTTTTGAGGAAATGTAATTTATATTGGATATGTTCAGCTTTTGAAAAAAATCGAGAATTGTTACTATTGCAACAGGGATCTAAAGAACGTTGTCACATTGTTGCACGCGATGACACATCGTGGTCCACACACATGTAAGTGAAATTACACTTCTAGGAACCTATAATTCTCCATATGGCTTCCATTCTTCCTTCTATATGGTATAATACGATTTGGTTGAAAAGGTAAAGCGTTGTCAATTCCGCAGTTGAGTCATAGCGATAATATTTCTACTAAAAAATGCAATCACTCAATTAGATAAATATGTAATATTAATTAACGATTTCGTGTAAAAAAATTGTCCTTTATTTGCAAATAATATACAAATATTGTGTTACTCGAAAGACTATGAGATAAGTAGTATTCTCCTAGAAACTATAAACGTAGCTATTATTTACTTAACAAATCATAAATTTGTCCGTTTTCAACTATCCTTTATAAACAAGATTTCACAGTTGGATAAAAAAATTATAATAAATTATATGTAATTGTGTATGAGTAATGTAATACCAAAGGTATAAGTATTTTAAAGAGTTCCTTGTTTGTCAATACATACAAAATATTATTGCAATAGCATGTAACAGTTACTTCAAAAAGTTTAGTTTACACCCACTAGTATTATGATACAGGATCAACTTCATTTGACAACTTTAGAAAAATATACTTGCATAAAAATATATAGAGCTGTGGGGTGAACTAATACTGTTATTGCTAAAAGAATGATCGCATTTCTTGATGAAAATTGCGATATAATACACAACATTAACAGATGTGAATGTATCAAAATGCAATATAAATTTAAATGAATTTCTTAATATAAAACTTTTGTATGTAATGAGTAAAATGGCCACACTCATTGAATCAAGGAATGTTCACTCAAATAAGTTAATTCTTCTTATTGTCGTATGATTAAAAAGTCGCAAAAAAACGCAACAAACGTATTTTGTTTTCTTTATGTGGATGGTAATTTTCTAGTATCCAAGTCTTGGAAATAAGGATGTTTTAAAGCTGCCCTTGCCGTTATTCTATGGACAGGATCGTAGACGAGCATTGCTTGCAAAAGGTCAAGCCCATCCGAATCCAGATTTTTTACTTGCGATTCTAGATTATTTGTTATCCAATTTGGAAATGTTGTTTTATAGTCAGTTAATTGCGTAACACCAGGCCATATTTCCTCAGTAGGTGTTCTTAAAATGCTGCAACATATTATTATAAAATATTATTTTGTAATTTATTACTTGTAAGATTTTAACCAGAATATTTATCTTACCGAAATATTCTAAACAATTGATCAATTTCACTGTCTCCTTGGAATAATGGCTTTTTTGTTGCCATTTCAGCAAAAATACACCCAACGCTCCACATATCGATCGCGCAAGAATATCTACTAGCTCCGAGAAGAATTTCAGGTGCTCTATACCACAAAGTGACCACTTCATGTGTGTAAACTCTAACTGGAATCCCAAATGCTCTTCCTAATCCAAAGTCTGCTACTTTAATGACCCCCTTTGTACCGATTAATAGATTCTGTGGCTTTAAGTCACGGTGTAGCACTCTACGTTTGTGACAGAATAAAATTGCTCGTGTTATCTAAATAAAAGAAAACATTTTGTCATTATTTATGTACTGGATTTTTAGGTCTGTCAATAAGACGTGTATTGTTCTAATTGTAAATTTAATTGACTTGTTTGTTCACAGTTTACATACGTACCTGATATAAGTATGATTTGACTGTTTGGGGTTCAATCATTACACCAGCTCCCAAACTATCCATGTATTTTTTCAAGTCCATAGTAAGATATTCAAATATAAGATACAATCTAGATTCTTCCATGAGTACGTCGACCAAGCTAACGATATTTGGGTGCTTCAACTCTTTGAGAATGGAAATCTCTCTGATTGCAGTCGATGGCACACCTTCGTCATCACTCTCTAAGCGAATCTTTTTCATGGCTACAATTTCACCAGTCTTTTTGTGTTTTCCTTTATACACAACACCATAAGTACCTGAAGTATAATAAGTAAAATATATTACTTTAAACGCTTGTCTTTCCATAGATAACAATGGCTCATGAAGAAACAATTACACACTTTCAAGAAATATGCACGATTGAATTCAATGTACTTAACACATAAATTATAAAAATAAGAAGAAAAAAATGTAGATACGTATAATTATATCACGAATCTTCAGTAACCTCTAACAATGATATTAAATTGAGCTTATACTTCGCACGTGTCATGTAAAAATTGAAAACATGGACTATTTAAATGCAAGGAAAGAGCTTGTACAAGACATACAATTATTACAGATTTTCACTATCAAATGAATCAGCAAATAAAGTAACCAATTTTTTGTAGGTTTGCATAAAATGGAAAATCGAGAACCGTACCTTCACCAATCTTCTCAATCTTAACAAAATTATCCATGATATTGGACTGTATTAGAATCCAGAACGTTTTAACAATATTTTGCTAATGTTTATCTTTAATATATATTGCAAAAAAGATATATAATACTATAAAAACGTATTTTACATGTCCTACAGCTTTCAGTGTGTTGTCACGTAACGTTCAAATTCAAACGTCGGTACGCCATACTGGTAAACACATTTCAAAGGCAACTCGGTTTCTTCCGTACTCATTCGGCCTTGCCTCGACCAATCAGAGAAGGTCTTTTTCTTTTGTTTTATCGGCGTCCGCAGAATAGCGTGCATTTGTTTTACTTTGACAAAAATCACATAATACATCAAGATACATACGTAATATGGATAAAATTCCAATAAAATAACGAAGAGTTCGTAAAAGTTAGTTATGCAGATAATTAACGTCAATCTTTAAAGGATTTTCGAGTTTTACGAAAATAAACATACATAATGAAACATTATACAGTTTTAACAACTTCATACTTTTATTTTAAAAATGAATGTTTTATGTTCTATGTACTCTATTTTTACAATATATAAATAGAAATGCAAATTACACAGGATCCGCTTTATTACATATGTGCTGCATACAGATTTTTGTTATTTATTTTTTTTAACATATACAATTGCTGCCAATTATTTAAATTGCATTTTTAATATTTTAAATAAAAATAAGATCATCACTATCCACACACTTGGACTGTAACATGTAATATTCATTCAAGCAAAACTATTCTTTTTACATCTGTATTTTCTGCACACATTCAAGGAATTTGAAGTTAAAAGGAAAAAAGAATAGTACAGTTTTTAAAGCCTACTCTTAACAATATAATGTACGCAAACTAGATCTTTATGAATGCATTTAATATTAATCATATTTATCTCACAAAATCTATAAGCTTTTCAAAAACTTGATGACACAACTTTAAACGAAAATATTTTTAATCGACATGACAACTTACAAATACCACTATAATACAGTCACCTAGTTTAAAGAATTGTGATACTTTATTAAGTAAATATTAATATAATTTATCGTGGAAATTGATAACCACCGGTGGCATAACCAAGTCCTACACCACGTTGCGTGTGCGTAGTCGCGCGTGCCACTTCGTATTGTTGTTCCATATTATTAAACATTTCTTCTTGTTTCTTCAAAATATCAGGCTTTGCACCTGCCGTTGGTGCATTAGGTAAGTCTCCTTTTATACCCATTAATCTTTTAAATTTTGCAGTTACTTTTCCATCTTGATCATGGGTAAATGTTGTACCCATCCACGTGTTTGCTGTAGTAGCTGTATTAGAAGTACCTTTACCTTCTTCTTGTTTTGACTGTACATTAACGAAAAGAAATAAGGTATAGATATACTCGATCATATAATAATAGGTAACTATAAATATAGCATACTATAACTGTTAGAATAATATAAATATAAATCATAGAACAAAGAATTAATAATATATTAATCATATAAATAATAATGAAAGTAATACAATTTTCACCTTGTTCGCCCATAACAATTTCCTCTTCTGAATTTGTTCCGCATATTTTCCTTGCGTGGCTGTTGTCAATGGATTATAGTAATTTTGTTCATTCTGAATTCCTAAAATAGCAGAATCTCCTTCTGGTGCTTTTAATTCAATTCCTAATTTTTCTAATTGTGCCAACTTATTTCTTCCCTTTTCTTCTCTATAGCTCATTGTTCTAAATGGAGGAGGTGCACGGTCCCTTGACCTCGACCTTGACCGCGTGCGATCCTTCTCTTTGTGATAACTCGATCGTTCGTCCCTATGTCGATCCTTCGATCTTTCGTCCCTCGAATGACGACGTTCTCTGTCCCTGTCTCTGTCTCTACGCCTGTCTCTATCGTTCCTCTCGCGTGTCCGATCCCTTCGGTCGTCACGATAGTGATGATCCTTCTCATTTTTTTCCCTGTCGTCGCTTTTGTCCTTACGCTTTTCCTCATCACGTGATTTTTTGTCCTCGTCTTTGCTTCGTTTCTCCCTGCTGTCCTTATGAGTACTATCGCGCTGTTTTCTATCATCGTACGAAGATCGACGATTTTTGTCACTAATATGCTTATTACGCTCGGATCGGTCACCCTTCTTATGTTCATCCTTCGAATTTACCGTATTGCTCTCATTATCAGATCTCCTGTAAAACGATTACGTTCTGCAGGGGTATACCACACAGATTCGTATTATTATTCTGTATGAAGTGGGTTTATAAAATTTGTACTAAACTAAGCATACATATGCTCAGTAACAAAATTTGTTTGTTTTTTATCGATATTATGGCAATGAAATGCTACAAAGAAAAGTTGGTAATAATCATACGCAAACCAGCTCACCTCTGGTCTGAAGGAGAAGGTGAAATTCTAGATGAGTCTGTTTTTGAACCTAGTGCTGAGGGCATTGCTGCAGGACTATGTGCACGTTCACTGCCAGACTCTCCAGAAGAGTTATTGTTGTTGCTTTCCTAAAGAAATAAAAATTAACCGTTTCAATTTTTTTTTTGGTTTTGCATATAAACTGTTACATTAAAAGAGACTTAAATGAAATTATAACTATGCATTTATTAAGCTTAAATTACGTCATCCTCGTAAACATATCATATAAAGTATTTATTTTATATTATATAAACAGATAGATTTCTATAAAAGAAATAATGTGAAAGTCCACTTTTATATCGAATTTAATAATAGGAAATAATACTTAGTGTTATTTATACTGAGGAAGAATGTACCTGAGCTCAATAATCACAAATGGGAATCTTAATAACACGTATGGATTTTATATTGTAATACTTCTATATGATAACTAATAATCATGATAAATAAATCACAAAATTACATTTTACATATTCTTCAATAGAAAAGAAAAAAACTTTTCTTATATCCTTGGTTGTACTTGATACAAAGTTTTCATGATGCAGAAGTTTTGCGCATCAGTAACTTTGATTACATAATCCAAATTTCTGTTAATTACCGGTAGATAATTATAACCAACATGAAACAACCACATTATGAAAAAAAGATATCGATATAAAATATATTCTTTGTATATATCTGCTTCAGCAGTTACTTATTGCCGAAATACTTTGCACGTGTGGTGTTCTTTGATGGTTGGTGTTTTGTTAGTGTTACCTTCTGCCAGCTTCCTCTACTCACCTCTGTCTTCTGAATAGGACTTGGGGGTAGTCTTGAAAGACCCTCACACAGCATAGACCTTGCCGAGGTGCGTAGATATTGTATCATGTATTACCAACAGAGCTACGTGTTAATATTTTCTCACGAAATGGTACTATTCCCATTTACTTATTATTTAAACTTTTAACTATCAATACTAGTCTGATAATTCCTGCCAACGAAAAGGTTTTAAGATCACGTCTTACAAATTTCGACTTTTCATACAAAAGAATAAATAATTTACTATAAAGGAAAGAATATGTTATCCTTTATGAAATGAAAACTTAATTGAACTTAACAGAATAAAAGATAAATAAGAAAACACGACGATGATGAAAACTCAAAAATAGATATGAAAGAAATCTGAATCTATTATGATATATTTTTATATATGATATATCTTCATAGCTATATTGTTCAACGTGACCTTATAACACCAAATACCAGACCATTCGCGTATCAACCCTAAAACCCTGCACGTACATACTGTCCCTACATAGCCATCATTGTATCTTCCCAGTCACTGTCCAAATGTTTCGAACTTAACATTAAACAGATGCATTTTCAGACATCTCTTTTAATCATACCTCACTCATGTCCATTTGTACCGGGTCGTAGTTGGCGTCACTGGCCCTCCTGTTTCTTATATCTCCTTGTCCTTCGTATGACATCTTGGAAATGAAATAACATAAAACAAGATATTAAATTGCATACCAAAACATGTTTGCATCTTGCTAATGTGTACAAATCTAGTTTGCCATTGCAATGTAATATCGAAAAAAACCTTTATAGAGAAATAACAAAAGTGCATGAAAGAATATCCATTAATAAATCATTCGACTTTTCTACGTTTCTACGTTAAAAAGTTATTCTTATTTAAGATTCGCCATTAATGGTCGACCATCGAGTTAGTGCGTTACTTTCGGAAGCCATGATTCCAAGCGTATACATTGCATTTACTCTCGACATCACGGTCACTAAAATATATCGATTTCGCTGCGCAAAACGTCATTATTTCGTATAAAAACAAAATTACCGCACAAGCTCACCTTTGGTTCTTCTGAATTATTGCTATTTTCACCGTCACTCCCGTAACTCGCTAATGAATCCATAATGCCGTAAAAGCGAGGTGCGGACCTGTGCGGACTGTCTCTTCCAACTCTTGCGACTTGGTGGCGCGCTAATCTCTTTCTCTCTCTTCCTCACTTTTCTCTTGCTCCCTCTATACTTCTCTCTCTTTCTCGCACACACTCTTTTCCCTCTAAAAAGCTTGCCAACGTCATTGGACGTTTTACTAAACTCGGTATTTGCGTTATTCGTTATCCAATATCATAACCATAACATTTTGTCTTTTTACTAACGATTTTGATACATCAAACTCGATCATTCGATATTTCCAAGAAAGATATAGACTACAGAAGACGAAGCCTTCGAATTAGATCGATAGATAAACTGTGTTCTATATGTTCTGTATAAACCCTTGATACATTTTCATATCCATATCCTTCTTCTCTTAAAGGTCTCCCGTGATTGGTCCGCTTCGTGCGCACGATCGATGGCGAAAATGGTGGCAGCGGGTGCAATAAGCGCTAAGTCCAAGTTAAAGAAAGAAACTTGGTAATATTATTAAATTTTCAAGGATTTAAATTCTACTCATCGTTTCAATTGGAAATTAATGCATTAGTGTGAATAGTGGAGACGCGCATTTTTGTGTTTCTCTCTTAAAACAACACCATAGAAGCAAAGAAAATAGCGAGGTTAATAAAAAGCGCGCGTAGCGAGCGATATTTTTGATTAACGATGAGTGTTGCGTTAAACTAGTTAAATGATCTTTCAACGTCAGGAATGCTGATTGCATCATTGATTACAGTACATTCTAAAAATAGCGTTGCACTGTTATAAGATAAAATAGGAATATAGTGTAGGAATTTAAACTCTAAGAATAGTTTTCCATAGTCGAATCAAACTGCCGATATTTGTAAGATTTTAATAGTACGCGAATAACACGGTTATTGGAATATTGATCAGTCGACCTCATTAATTAGATTTTCGATAATATAAAACATGATAACGTGCTTTTAATTATTTACTTTCTATACGTATGAACTGACAAACCATGGTTTTATATAGGCCTGCCTAACCTCATTTGTTAAATAAATGAACGGCTGTCGCCACACGGAACCTATTGGAGCATGTTCATATAACACCCACTAGCAGGTGCGAGTAGAAGAGCGTAATCCAAATGCTAATGAATTCCGTTACAGGTAAAGAATTAATTTTATGACTTCCGCCATGATGACGTCATTGGATGCATGTACGATAAAACATTTCCGTGAAACCAGAGCGAAAAAGAGAAAAAAAAGTTTATCGATTGTTCCTTCGTATTGTTTATTATATTATGTTGTTTTTATAGGAAGAGCAAATTTGAGAAGCACATATTACATAAAGTACAGAAATTAAATAGGAAAAGGACGATTACATTTTTATTGCCACCCTTAACGCTAATAGCGGAATCTATACTTAAGGAACGATAACAATAGTATTACAAGCATTACGATTTACGATCGTTAACGGGTAAGATGTACGTATATCATAAATGTCTTTAGCAGAAACTGCGTGACATAATTTGTATCAAACGCAAAGTCCTGATCATAAATCTCCCCGTAGATTCGTCCTTCATGCGCACGAAGGCGCGCGTAATTACTAATACGTGCATTTATCTATATCAGCGAATGCAGCACCAATCAAAAACACGGTTAGTGTTCGTAATCGATAATTCAATTTTTCGAATAAAAATCCAATTCGACACAGTCATACACGCACAAACATACATATGCTCTAATAACCAAAGCGATCGTTTACAGGCGGAGACCTGGCTAGTATCGAGGACGAGATAACGAGTTGCTCCCTTCGCTATGTGGATAAGGAAAATCTTATTGTCCTTTCGAATCCGGAGCCGATCGTTACGTTAGAAAGAGGTCATTGAACTCGGAAGATCGAGCCACCCGTTCTCTCGGAGCGACGTACGGGTCAAGACGAAAGAGCGAGTAGGAAAAATGGTGGTAGGAGGTATGGAGTGGAAAAAGAGGTGTAGAAAATGGATGAGGCGGAGGAGGAGGAGGAGGAGGAGGAGGAGGAACGAAGAGGAATAAGCAGGAACAGGAAAAATCATGATTGTGAAAAGCGAGTTCAGCTGGCGGAGTGAGTAAGTAGTGAAGCAAGACTTTACTGACATAGAGGTGCTAGAATACCAGGGAATCTAGGAAGCTAGAGAAGAGCGCAACTCGCATTGACGTTTACCACGCGGAGAAGCGCCGTGTGCCGTGCGAGACCGGCCAGGGAGAGAGAAAGAGAGAGGGAAGGCTCGTGTACAAACCGGGACGGGGACGCAACAGTCGCTCGGCGCACTTTGTGCTGGAATCATCGACGGCGATGCCGGTCTCTCGTGGATCTGACGTTTCGTGACTTTCGATTTGATCTCCTGATTACCATCTTCATCGACTCTTCCATTATCTCTCTCTCTCCCTCCCACTCTCTTTCTCCGTCTCTCGTGACCATTCTCCATTCTCTCATTTATCAGTCATCACAACCACCACGTCTCCTTTCATTCTTGTTACCGCGTTCGAACTGACGAACCGCGCGAACCGTGAACCAGGAAGGAAGGAGCGCAGTTCCATTCAGCAATCTCCTTCACGCAAGGTAAGCCGTTATTATCCTTTTCTTCGTCTCACAAATCTTTTCGATAGTTTCTCCTACTGATTAGATCTCGCACGTTCGTCATCCGTCGTTCTCACACGCATTGCTTTTAATATCAGTCGCAGATCGTTCCTCTTCCTACTCCTCCCCCTCCTCCTCCTCTTTACCGCCACCCTTCGTTCCAGTTCGAACTGCGTGACCTCCTTTTCGAGCCGAATCGTGAGCAATTGTTTTTAACGGACGACATCCTCCAGCCTGACCGGAGTTTCGGTTCGCCGAGGAACCCTTTCCTGTTCTCTCCATTTTTTACCCGCGCTTTTCGCTCCTTTCTTCCTGCTGCGTGTCCTGCGTATTTGCGACGCGTTATTACGCACTCTATTAATGTCTCAGCGCTCAAAAACTTTGTTTTTTTATTTTTTTTTAAGAACCACTGTGGTTTACCAATCGAACGGGCTATTCTCGTTCGGACATAAACAATACGATCGACTATCTCGTTCTTTGGAGAATTACGAGAACCGGTTTGATTGTAATTCAAGTGACAAAAAATGCAGGAGCGACGTAGGTAGATATCATTAGCTCGATAAATATTTTAACGGCGTTAATACGGCCGAAAACATATTCCCGGGCAATTTAAAAATGCATTTTATGGGAGCACCGAAGGAACCTTTCTTTTCGTAAGATTTATCGAGCGTCCTCTCGGAATATCTTACGACGAACTTTTATAATCGAGTAGAGATACGAACGTTACATCGTCGCGTTCGCGTGCTTTCATTTTTTCGAGATTCCACGCGACGAGTGGAGAATAGACAAAGAGAATAATGTTTAATAAGCCGATTAATACGTAACGATAATGATATGGGGTAAACGGTATGGATCGAACGTAATAATAAAAGGTAATAAAGTTAATTCTGTATAACACGAATTACACAGTCTTCGAGCGTTCGATAATTTAGTCGAACTCTCTTGACGAAGTGTTCACGTATCTTCTTTCGAGTGAAACATTCTCGGAGATTACGGCGAACGGGTAACGTCCCCGCACGTAAAGGTGAAATTCTCCACCGTTCTTTGGCTTCTCGCGGAGGAATCGTGGGTGACCTTTGCGATTACGTATCGACCGTGTGGCGTGTGTACCATTCGGTTCCATCGGCAAGAGCGGACGCGAAAACGTTCACAGAATTGTTCGAGCGATCTCTGGCGAACGAGGAAAATCGCTTCTTCGCGTTACGCGGGGCGAAGCATGGCGGGTTGAAGGGGTAAGGGGTACGAGAGAATAAATCCGTCGAATTAATTTCACCGTACTCCTATCTTCTCGCGATATCTCGAGCTCTTCGAACGCTCCATTCGATATAACAAGAGGAACTCACGAGTAGTAGTGAAGTACGCGGTGATACCGATCCTCCTCGGAGTTCTTAAAATTTCCATCGTTCTCGTTACTCGTCGGCGAGGAAACTTTGCGATACGCTCGAAAAGAATCCTCGCTAATTTATTAAAACCTTCGGTAGTTATACTTTCGAGATATCATTTCGAAATTACTCTGATGTCTACGTAAAGAGAAGAAAATTCGTATTCCGCGTATATCGACGAAGATCGATAATGAAATGGCTAGTGATTAATGAAACGGGAAAGGATTAGACGCGCTAGCGTGTAATTAATACGAATACTTGTACTTTCGCGAGGTGCCTGAAATTACGCGCGATTTTATCGTATACCTATTTCTTGTTTTCTACGGGGGTGTAAGGTTTTCTTCAATAATATCGAGTAATTTGTTAATACGCGCTCCAAGTACACTTCAAACGTGCATCGTTAGGCGACCCTTAATTAAATTAATTATTTTTAATTGCCACGAAGCTAATCGTAGGATGAAATCGAGTCTGTTATTTAACCGTCGCGTCGGTTCGATTAATCTCACGTAATCTTTAATGAATTAATCGGAATAAAAATTGCATCGGTCGATTTTCGTCGGTGGAATCTAACGTCGCGTGACGTTCCTCGTTTATTAGAGTGGTATTCTCTAATCACGTACGCGAACGGAACAAGGTCATTCCACATATTTTTAACGTTTTGCATTGCGTGCGGATATTTAGAGCGAGGTTGAAATAGTTTTTATTTTTTATTTTTTTGTAAAAGAAGCATCACCTTTTCCCTTTTCCAAGAGATTTTCTATGACGATACCGGTACGCGTTTGTCGGTTCGTCGGCATCGCGGAGGGCGTCGTACTTTGCGCGCGTACCTACTCTCACGCGACTACACAACGCGTTCACAAAATTACTTCGGTGTACTCGTCGGAGCATCGTAGGATTTCTCTTTCGTCGTGATCGATCGAACAAAGTTGCAATCGAGCTCGCCAAAGATAATTCAATGAAAAATTTAGATATTTTTATTTCATGTCCGTGTTTATATCCCGTAATCTATTAAAATCGTGAAATGTGTGAATGAAGCCATAAAAATGAGAAAATACAAGTTCTCGAGTAAACAATTACAATTTATAAACGTTTCAAGCACAATCTGCAAAATTGAGTGTCGGTCACCATTGACCACCATGGCATTAAACGTGTTAAATTAACAAGATTAGATACCCTAGTATCGGTTCTCATCTCGGCATTATCAGAATGCACATCGCCTAGGCCTCTTACTTTCTCCTCATTCCCCAGTTTGTTGCAGTGTTTATTTTTTAACCAAAAGATTTGTACAATCTTTATAACTATATCCTCTGCGTTTCCTCTTGGCTCAAAGAACATTGCCGCGGGCATTTAAAATATATCCATCTATCCGTTTCTATCTCTCAATCTCGCTCATTCTCTTCTCTGTTAAAGCCGTGCGACCGGGAAGGCACGAGCACCGGCAACGCGGTTCCGTTATCCGCGGTAAATACACGACCGGCCATCCTTTACGTTTTACCTCCGGTGAAAATAAACGATAACCACTCCGGCGCCCTGTACGATTCCCCCTCTTTCACCTCGCATGCCGATAGCCTCGATCCGCTTAGCCTGTGCGTGATCGTAGAACCGATCCAGATCGGCTCACGATTCCTTCAACTTTTGCAGAAATTCACTATACCGTGGCGTACGGAAATCTTTTGAAAGTAAACGACGATTTCCGTGGTATCGATTACCGGAGCTCCGTCATGACAAAAAGACGCGAAATACGAAACGTTTCAACGGTCGAGGAAGATATGGAGCAGCAGCTGCGCTAGAGAAGAGAAATATATATATACTATATACTATATAATCGTCACACGTGCGTTCCTTTGCCATTCAGCGACTTATCGCGTGTTATTTGCTGCGCTCATCGGTGTAATATATTCCGAGAAACGAGTTCGTCCACGGTCTGACATCATCGCAAGGGTGTGCTGTATCGAGATGTTAAGAAAGAGGGAGAGAAAGAGAGAGAGAGTAAGAGAAAAACAGAGAAAACGAGAGAGAGAGTAAGATAAAAACAGAGAAAACGAGAGAGAGAGAGAGAGAGAGAGAGAGAGAGAGAGAGAGACGAAGGAATCGTGAGAAAGGAGAAGAGATCGAGAAGAGGGTAAAGAGTACCTGGAGGAGTTAAAGTTGGAAGGGATGAAGAGGGTGAGACGGTCGAGAGAAGAAGAAAGAGATAGGGTTGAATTAGGTGTCCAGCAGCGCGAGCGTTTGAATGAGTAATTCGCATCGATCGTGAAATCTGTCTCGACGTTTGTGTACGCCGAGGAGCGACTCGTTCAAATTGAAAAGAAACGTTTTAGAACGACCTAACGTCATCGCCTGCTATAGGAGTGACCCTGAAGCGGAGAAACGTCTCTCTCCAGAGCTGCACGGTAATGTCCACGTTGTGTGTTCCGTGCTCGCAAGCGGGAGGAGTCCTTTCTTCTTCGACTATTCGTATCTCGTACATGCCGGTGATTATGAAAGTGGCCTAATTGTATTTTATAAGAGCAAGCATTTTTTTTTACATACATTTTTTTTACGTGCATGATTTCTGACATTCGAAATTATTTAAATAAATCATATCGTCGTAATATAATAATTGAATTTAGATAACTAGATACGAGCACTTTTTCCATCGACATATAAAAACGGCATTTCAAGGAGACATAACATTCTCGCATGACACAATAAGCATAAGGGAAATATTAATTTCACTTTGGCGAAGGTCGACATTTGTTGTCACCCTCGTGCGAACACAAGGCACGCGTCCTTTCGACAAAGGTCCCTCGACGTTCTTCTATCGTTAGTTGTGTCAGTACAGCCGTGCGAGTAAGACATACGATTCTACGATCAAAGTCGTCTAGCTTTCGAAAAAAGGGTCGACCGATTTTCGCAAAATAGTAAAAGAACGTACACGCGACACGGTTCGTTTCTAATCACGCGTCTCGCGAATCGTTTCCTCATGTGAGTCACTCGCTACTCTTCTAATCGACCTGTCTAGGTATTAGCAGCCTCAATTAGAGATAATCGCTTCGTGATGACAAAAGTGAATTACGTTTTACGAGACTCTTTCGTGGGGTCATCGTCGGCAGCCGCGCTTCGTAACGCCTTCGTCTTCCTTCTTTCATGATTTCATTAACCCAATTCTGGATTACTATACTTTGTACTATATCAGGTCGGTTCGCGTATGTGATTACGTCCACCCGCGTACATCGTACACGCAAATTATTTTCGTGTCGCGATAACGTCAACATTGCGTGCAACAAAACCTGCGAGTTTAACGTTAACGTTAAAGGGGCCACACCGTAGCCTTTCTCCGGAACACCATCACCAGGTAGTTCTCTTTCGTCAGCGTTAACACGTGCTCGTAACTCGAGCGTAGAGGTAATAAAGCGGATTATAGTTGGCCGATCGAATGCGGCACGATTTGGCACATACCCGTTTGGCAGCCGACTCGTACCGAGACTCTCGAGAGATCCTTTCTACCTGTGCGCTATCGCAACCTCGGCTTCTTCTTTATTTGGCTGAAATTCTCGGTCACTCGGCTAGACACGGCTAGGCTCTTTTACGTAATTTTACGGGTCAACGGGGGATAGATAATAACAGTCTTTTCTCGTTTAATTGTAGGAAAATGACGACAAGTAGAAAATACGCGATAAAAGAATAAAAAAACTCGCTTGGTCTCTGCCCTATAAGTATTATAAATAGAAAGATAAAATAAAAAGAGATATTTTTTGCAAAAATTAATTTCTATCTATCATAAATATTTATTCCGTTGGACGTAATCTCTTATCGTTAGTACAGGAGGTCGAATTTCCTAATTTGCGTCTACGTAAACCAGCGCAGCGAGAGATTTTTTTTCCCGTTATGGTATCTCGATGTCCTCCGTACGATGAGATAGACCTTGCGTCATGGAGAACAGGTTGCCGGTTACGTCATTCTTCGTTCCGTATCGTATCGTCAAGAGTGCGAACATTTCTTGGATCTTCGATACAAGGGATACACCATAAATCTAAAAATAAATACCTTACGTTGTTGCGCGCGCGAGATAAACGCGTTCGTGTATCTTTTAACAATCGAGAAGAGAGAGAGAGAGAGAGAGGGAGGGATATTGATTTCGCAAGATCATTTCGATTTAATAGCCAATTGGAAGCTAAGTAACACTTTCGATTCACGTAGAATGATTTGGCTCGCTTTTACGAACGAATACTCATACTTACTGTAAATATTTATCTCTAACCTACTTCTAATAATATCAATGTTATTTCTACGCTTACAGACACGAATGTGGATTTTATGCGTATGTCGTACATCCTTTATACATTACGGAATTGTTAATTACATCGATTAAGCTGTTTCAGCATTACCCCATAGTATGGAGTACACTTGAACTTTGTTTGGGTATGATGTAACATGTTATTGCAGAGACCACTATTGCAGGAATTATGCAGAAAACACGTTAAAATTCTTTCAATGAATAATTCATTCATTCTATAAATATTTTATGGATTCAATCATATATTGCTTTTTGGTGTATGTGTATGTATGTATGTCGATTATGCTTCGTGTAACTTTCTCTCGATGTATCATCCGTGTTATCCTAGAGATATAAAAAATAATTGACTAAGCAGTACAATTTTCTAAAATGTAGGAATCACGAGAAATATTGAGGTTGAGATCGTTAAATCACGTCGAGGTTGAATCCGACGTTGTCTTCTTAAAAAAAAAAATGTGACTAGAGCAAACACGATCGCCACACATGGTTTTACTCGCGTAGTTCTCAAAGAGCGCCGTATAAAGTTAATTGCTAGAATTACTTCCTCGCGATTCCATCTCTCTAACTCTCGGCATAAACGCGCTACAAAAAGCGTTAAACGCATTTTCTCCTTGCTCGAGAAGTTTTCCTTTCTCGGCTTGTTAGCATTTACAAATAGGCGAGGAAAGCGTGAAAAATGTTTCTATGCGATCCGTTTCAAGATAGAACAATATGATCGTGTTTTATCTATCGTAACGATCTTCGTACGCGAACACTTTTCGTTTTCGATGCATCGTCCATGCGATGCATTTAACTTTAGATTGGTTCCCCGAAAATGGCATGTAAATTGAAATCGTATAGTTCGAGTCCACGCTTCACATTGAAAATAAATTTAACAAATCCATACGAAACGATATTATGTATTTTTTTTAAAGAATAACTACATATTTTTACATAAAAAGTAATTTATTCAAACAAGATATGCATAACATAATTCAAAAGTGCATATTTTTAAATAAAAATTCATCAATTCAACAAAATTGTACACACAGCATAATTCAGAAAAAAATCGAGGGCTAAGTGTATATCGGCCTTGTAACGTATCGAGAACATCTTCGAGCGCACTCGCAGAGAAGAATATTCGCGGGTTCGAATATACGAGGGACGATTCTTCCGCGGACATAAACATTCGAGGCTTCCGTGAGCTGCCGTTAACCTACTTGTAGGGTTACTATGTCGATCTTACGCGTAAATAGCCACTACGGAGATCTTTTTCATATATCTTCGTACCTACACGTTTTAAGAAAGCGGTGTAATAACCAGGGGATTGGAAAAATCGATATCTCGTAAAAAGTTGTTAAAATGAATTACGTCACATTGTATCGTATCGCTTAGGGAAACGTAAAATATCAAATCTTTTCTCTTGAACGTATGCATACGTATGTGTGTACGTGTACATATGTGTAGATATAGATTACTATACACGTTTCCATCAGTATCGCCATATCGTCCATTGTCTTTCGGACAACGGCGCGAATCGCGATGCAATTCCGATGTTGGATCGTCTCATCTCCGCCGTTTCAACCCTTTACACACTTCACATAGACCAACATAGTCTCTCGGTGCGTGCTCGCGAGTGTCACTACTGTTACCAACGATGGTTTCCGACGTAGACGAAGTAGATCGATGCGACTGAAGAGTACTCAACTATGACGGAAACTCAACAACATACTACCGTTAGGATAATGTCGGACTCATCGTCGACTCGTACCACGAGTACCGGCCCTGCGTTGTATGCATATTGCACGGCGTTGTACGGTATTGTTTCGTTTCCATTTACATACTAAACGCGTAGGCCTCGGATCTTTTACATCT
The DNA here is from genome assembly GCA_032403825.1 of Odynerus spinipes. NCBI lineage: Eukaryota > Metazoa > Arthropoda > Insecta > Hymenoptera > Vespidae > Odynerus > Odynerus spinipes. Next base: position 414,457 of record JAIFRP010000080.1, on the reverse strand, counting down.
ACGAGATATAATAAGAATTCGAAGAAAAGATACAAAAATTTCTATTCACAGAGATTTTCTATTTTCGTTCTGGTCTTTATTCAATTTCTATGTTCTCTCTCATCGGTTACGTCGTATCCTTTCGTACTATTTCGAGATTTAAAAGAGATATGAAAGAAGTATTCGCGAGAATGCAAGGCTTTCAAGTTTTAGGAACAATTCGGAATTACCCAGCGGGCAGGGAAAAAGCGCAACCCGCTCTTGCACTTTCTAAGGACGAGAAGTACTCGCTAGAAGCTTCGGAGCTCGTTGAAAATTCATAGGAGAGCAGCGAAGTTGTTAGAAAATGCATATCCTTTTCTCTACTGTCTGCTACGAGACCGTTCGTCGTGTCCGCTCCACGTAGAGCCGGTTGCTGACCGCGTGAAATCTTCGTACGTATGTATGTATGTATGTATGTATGTAAAGGAAGAAGAAGAGTACGATTGAATGAAGGAGACGGACATTTAATTGTGAAGAGGCGTAGGAAGAGGTACTAAAAGAGGAACGGAATATAAGCATGAGCTAGATGGCCAAGTATGTCGTCGTCACTGTTTACGTGCGTTTGTGTGTGTCATCTCTCGTCCCTCTCTTGTAACATCGACGATTACCGAGAGCGACGTAATCGCTCGTAGACATATCCCGTTCTTTTCTTTCCCACTTCTCGAGCTCTTCTCTTCTCGGACCCTTTTTACGAGAGAGTAGTCATATTTTTCTCGGATCACACTCCGGATTCGAAGCTTCGACGTCGCGAAAGAATAGTTGGAGATTTAATTTGGATTTATTGGAATTCAAGTAAAATTTAGATATTTTTGTATCGTATATATTTATTAAATAATTATGTTATTATGTTAGAATAATGAATTTGGAAGTATATAAAATATTCTCAATAATAATATAAAATAATATACCGCGAGAAAGAAAATATTTTCAGTGAATTGTTTAATTTCTCGATCTAGATGATTTGGATTTACAAAATATAAACGAAAGCTTTTATTTTCATTTGCATTTGGTACCAACGAACTATGTAAGTACGCACATACCTACATAATGTATTACGTTAGATTCCAGTAGTTTCATTAACATAAAGCACTATTTTACTTGTACTTTGTGCAACTAAGAAGTAAGTAAGAATAAGTTCGTACAAGTAAAATAGTACTTTATGTTTAATGGAACATTAACGCGAGATTGTTAGACGATGATCGTTTAACGCTAAATCAGGAAGCAATTTGTATCGATGGCAAACGACGATGCATACTCGTGTACGTCGTGACCGGCTAGAATGTTTCGGATTGTTCGTATATATATGTACCATATACACGCGAGAGAGAGAGAGAAAAGATTCATCGATTCGATAATACATTCGTCTACGAACGTAACGATATACGGACGCGTGTTTACCTTGGCACACATATAGTCCAACTCGTAGCATCTTCCACGTTCGTTCATCGGTTTACGCGTCTCTCTTCGGAATAGACACATACATATATACTGTCTTGTCCACAGCAACACGATTAAGTGGACGTTCGTTAATGAAGTATCTATTTCCAGCTTGAGATTTTTTCTCACGCGGTGAAAATACTATAGATTGAGCTAGAGACAGAGTGCGATAGCCTATAAATAGTCTATAAATAATCGCGGTCTTTAAATAATCCGTTCCTCCTCCGTCAATTATGTACAGACTAATTATAAGATGATTGATAATAACTAACAACGATCGATCCGCCCATTAATTATTTTTGACCGACGAAGAGATCTCTGCGGGAGTCCCATTACTCCGAAAGGCAATGAAATTATTCGTGAATTTATTTATAATAGACAGGAAGGAAGCGTGTGTCGTCGAGGTTGGTGACCGAAGTAAATCGATATCGAGTCACGATTTCCTCTGCTTCCTTAAGAGCAATGCTATCTTGACGTTTGTTTCTCAGGCGGCACCTTTCATGTCGCGTGTGCGCGCGCGTGCTAGGTGAGAACGTCTTCCTGCCTTGATTACAATCCATTGAGTACGCGATCCGCATGACAGCTTCCTTCATTCGAACGGATTCTCGTTCTTTCACGTAAACGATTCGCATTGCAGCCGTGATACCGAGTTTGACTTGGTCAAAGCGAAAGGTAAACACGCTTTTGATGTTCCTAGTGAAAGAGCATACTTTTTAATCTTTGCCGTTGATACACACGCGTGCTGGGTGTTCGTATGAAAATTTCACGTCTAAATATCCTCGCAAACAATGGATTTTCGGGAGAGATATTTAATGTAAATGGTTTCATGGTCTCGAACGGGAAATACAATTATCTTATTTGTTTTTTGTTTATTATACATCGTCAAGTCTATTTGAAGATCAACTTACGAGATATTTAGACGTAATGTTTTCCAATGAGCATCTTGAATATTTATGTATGTTTATACGTATGTATATACTTACCTATAAATGTATCGTATGCCTTTGTGTTTTCAGCAGTCCAAAATTATCGCGTCAAGGGACCAAACGCACGCAGAGGGCTTTCGTCCGACTCCATCCTTGAAATTGAATTCGGCACGCACTTGTAAATGGCGTAAGTAATCTTGTATGATCATGTTAATTACGAAATAGTTTCACGATTTCAATTAAATTAATTTTAATTTCTTTTTACTTTTTTAATATTTTTATTTATTTATTTTTTAACCAGTAAGTATATTTTACCATATCTTTATATTGTATTATATTAAACTATATAAATGTATTGTTAATGTTATCAAAAAGGTCTATGAGAAAACAAACAGAGTGGACGGAATCGGGAGGAGAACGTTTGGCATAGTTGACGAGGACGCATCGTCGAACATCTGAAAATATTTACACGTTGGAGAAGAGCTAAGCGAATCTCTCGTCGATAATGGCGGAGGAGACGGCGTCGACCGAAAGGATGGATGTACCAAAAGACATCCCTCAGAAGAGATTTATCAACACGAATCTGATATCTCTGAAATGTCTTTTATTCCTCTTCTTTGGAGGTATATATAGTTTCCAACATTTTTTAGAGGATTACTTCACTCACAATCAGCGAGGATATTTGACCCGGTGATCTCGAAAGTGGCCCGAGTAACGAGTATCGAATAGTTCTTTTATTTCTTTTTGTATCGTGCTAATCATCGGACAAGCAGGGTCATTTATGTGGAAAGCAAGGGTACCATAACTTAGGCCACGTTCACGATCAACGACACGTTTACAATACACGTAATTATGCCCGGGATGTCTCTGATTAATAATGTATTAAGAAAAATCACCTTTACGCAGGTTTGGGCAGTCTCTTCCCTTTTCTTCCGCTGCACATGCAAGAAAAGGGATTGAGCATAGAAGAAATACGACTGATCTCGATGATCTCACCCTGTATCGCGATACTCGGACCTCTGATAGCTGGACCGATAGCCGATAAACTCGCCGGACATCAAGGAAAGAACGAGAAATCTTCGACCGGTCGTTACTTAAGAGTGATGATCGCCATTTGTTGTTTCCTCTCGGCCGTATTTTATACAGCCTTGCTCCTCTTACCGTCCATCGTCAAAATAGAATCGTCCACGGACGTCGATAGGAGCGAGCCACCGATCTCGAACAATCCTGGCTTGAAATTTAATTGCGATCAGAGAGGCGCGATCGTTCAGCAGGAGAGATGTAAGGAAGAGACGGACTGTCATCGTTGGTCCGACGAGAGCAAGACAGGCACCTTGCTTTTGGAGAACTGCAATTATGCTTGCTATCCGATCGCTACGAAACGATGGCAATCGCCGGAATCCGATGAGGAATCTACATCTTATCGGACGGTCGAGCCTGAAATCGATGTAGAAGGTAGCGCCGAGCCAACGGTCGTGCCTTTGGATATTGGATTGAATCTCGACGTGCAGGTAGGTTGAGTCATGTCGAGATAAAAATGGAACTCCTTTTGTTTACCGGAGAGTCGATAAATTTATTTTTACACTATAGAACGACGAACATTTTTGATACAAGATACGATCGTTTATTATTATCTTTGAAACTTCTGGTCTTTTTTAAACCCGATGCTATAGTAATCAATGTTTATAAACTCGTAGGATTTGGAGGAATCAAAGAGAACACAACGGTTCGCGATACCCGAGAACGAGCCACCCCATCTCTGCTTCAAAGACGGTGACAATGTAGTTTGTCACGTCTACACCGAGTACTCCGGCGATTTGGCTCTAAATGTTAGTTTGAAGCAAGCCATGAATGCGGAGGATAGAGAGGCGTGGTGCGCGTATCCAGTTACGGAGTATTTCGACTGTCGAATACCACCTGAACTCGAAACGAGAATGGCCGAGTTCAATCAAACTTGTTCGATAGAGTGCAACTTGAAGGATCCTTATGTGACCTCAGGTAGGATAATATCAAACAAGATTATACCCAACGGATGTATCATCGTCTTGAAAAATATAAGAAATCAATACTGTTTAACTTAGGTAGCGTACTAGCGGAAAGTCAATGTTCGCAGCCGTCCGGCCTCGCTGAATTAACATTTTGGACTTACTTAGTAATCCGATCCATCGCCGATATTTTCCCAACCACTGCCGTGGCTTTGATCGATGCAGCGGTCGTTATAGCAACCCGAGAAACTTCATCCGGGCGTGGAGACGTTGGTCGTCAATTGGCCTTCGGTTCCCTCGGATTTGCCCTTTTCGGCCCTCTCACCGGTTATCTTAGTACTCTTTTACAAGGCGTTTATACGACTTACTATCTACCAATCCTCATTCACGCCGTATTGATGATCCTCGTGGGCATCGTCGCTTTGGCCGCGAACAGTATGCCTCTTAGTCCACCGGAATGGTGGTGGCACACCAGAAGTGGAATGCTAGCGCTACCAATGAGTGCTATCAAGAGGTACGGTAGCGAAACAGCCGCCCTAGTCATTGTCCTCGTGGTGATGGGTACCTTCTGGAGCGCCATGGACAGTTATCTACCCCTGTAAGTGATGACTCCTGAAAACTGTTCAAACGGCAGATCCGTTAGTATTCTTGTCATTCGTGTGCCTAGAAATGGAGCGTTGAGATGTTTGTTCTTAAATATAGGTATCTTCAAAAACTAGGAGGCGATGGCTTATCCATCGGAGTCGCTATGACCGTAGGAGCAGTACCGGCCTTTTTGTTCCTTTGGAAGTCTGAACACTTCGTCGATTACTGTGGCCATAGTAATTTACTCATCACTGCCTTTACCGTTTATATTATTAGGTAAGTAGGTGAGCGATCGGGTGACGACCCAACGTTATTAACACGATTGTCGAACGAGACTTTAAATTTACCCGTCTTTCCAGGTTTACTGGGCTCAGTCTTGTCGGAGGACCATGGTGGTCATTAATTTCAGAAGCTTTAGAAGTATTCACGCTAGGTATCATGTGGGTTACTGCTATTCTCTATCTGAGACATCTTGTCCCACGTCATTTAACAGTAACCGCTCAAGCTTTGCCTGTGATTGCTCACTTTTGTGTCGGTGAGTATGCATCGGGAGAAAAGTTGACAATAATTCTCTCTTCAATGCATTATCGATTCCCGATAATCTCTCCGAAACTTTTTAACGACGTCGAAGAAATTTCTTTTATATCATAGCGAAGACGCTTCCTTGTTATTTCTTACGATCAATAGCCGATAAGAAAACCGTGAGATTTTCATTGAAAGCTGTATCGTGACAAACAAATTTTTACTGTATACAATAATATTCCATATTTTCCATTATATTCCAATTCATCTAGGTCGATGCACCGGTGCTGTGATCGGAGCTTACATCAACGTCGAAAACGCTAACGCCGTTGATTCTTTGAGATTTGTTTTTCGTTGTATGGCTGCCGCCGCGGCAGTCGTCGCTGCACTGTACTTCATCCTGTACCACGGTCTATTAAAGCCACGATGCCACCCTCATACGGTTCAAGGTCCAAGACAACCACCCTCCATCGTATTGGGTAAGCATTTCTTAGAATACAAATAACTTATAAGACGTATAAAATACAAATAATTTACTAGACTGTATAATAAAAATTACAAAAGGATCGATACAAATTCTTTTAATTTGATATCATATAATAACATTCTTGTTCGACAGCGATGAACGGTAATGGAAATTACACTCCCTTAAGGGTTTACCACAATGGCATGGGTAGGAAGGGCCAATTCCGATATTGAAAACGTGTAAAAAAGGGAAAGCAACGTAAACAATGCGTTCAACGAAGATCAACGGTGCTTTCGTCTCTGTGTCGCGAAGACAAATAGGTTTTTTAAATATTTAGTTCTATTTAATTATAGAGATAATGAAATACTCAATGCTATATTCGAGAAACTCTTGTATGTGCCGCATCTGTATATGTATATCTTGATAAAAATGTATGTATAGATGATTTTTTATGTTTTATGCCACTAACTTTCACTCATAAACGATATTTACAGAACATTTTTATTTATGAGTTTCGTATTACGTTCGAAGCGTCGTGAAAAAATACGCTGTGGCTAAAACTAAAAAACGTATATTTATTAAATAGGACTAAGTCGTATAACATATTCTTTCATAAATGAACGATTTCTCCTTTATTTCTTTTTATATCCTGTCACAGGCTCATAGATAATAAATAATTGTACAATGAAGATGCGTAAAGTCTTACTGCCTTTTCTAAAAGTTATTTTTCATTTTTCATACGACTCTATAAAATTATTATATAACATCGACAGTACGATTATTGTAACTTTTATTAGTAATGTGTATGAGAATCACAAAATCGGCGGAAACAATATGTAACATTTTTGAAGTCTGTATGTATGTGTACATGAGAATGATGTAAAATAAAAGTATATCGAATGAAATATACTTGTGAGTACTATAAACTATTATAGTACAAACTCATGTAAAATAATAGTAACATTTAACAATTTACAATTAATTTATTTCAGTAGGCCCGGTCGAATCCAAGATCAAAACTGCACGACCTAATTGATACGATATTCTTCCGTACCTATACGCTTACGTTATTGCATTATAATAAGATCAATATTTGTTATGTATTATGATACAAACACATTTCACTCTTTCTGTATTACGTTAAAAATTCTGCAATGACATAGGTCATATGATGCATTACCTACACAAAGGTAAGTATTACTTAATATATTGATACAATATTTACGTTATTATTTTTATGTATAATAAGTGCAGTAGCATTTTGTGATAATGTACTTCTGCAAATAAAAAAAGCGTTGCCTTAGAATTAAAAAAGTGGTACAGATTTTCACTGACTTTAATATTACACTATGGACAATTATATACATTCAGATAAATGTAATTTCTTTTTGTATGACATCTATCAAAAAGAATATATACTAGTGTCAAGTATTATTACTATTATCGCTACTAATATGAAAATGAACTTTATACTCTACTTCACTGTTAAATATGGTACAAATATATAGTTGAAACTGGATCTAAAACAAAAAGATACTTATACATGGTGATATAAAATATATAATGTCACAACTGCACTTAGCCTGCAATAACTACGTATAGTGAAAATAAAAGTTTGTTTAATATTTCAAGGATTTGTTATTTTTTAGAAAATCTTACTTTGTAAAACGCAAAATAGTAAACATACATGAACATGTACATGTACATATAATTTCAGTTTGAAATTATTTAACTTAAACAAATACTTTACATATATTCAATAACAAATTATTTTTAAGTAAAAAATCAATATTTTTAACAAATATATGTGCAATAATTTCAGTAGGTAGATGCCATATATATATATATATGTATATCCTGTACCTTTTTATTTTGATAATCCTATATTTTTATATTGACAAATATTAACAATTAAGAGGCTGGAATTTTTTTAAGTATAATTCTATTTATAAGCAAACATCTTTGCTTAAGAACTATTAACAATACTTCGTTTAGGATTAATCATCAATGATTGTACAATCATCTTCTGTTACAGCATTGCAGAAATTTTCATTAGAATTTGCTTCATTACTAATTATAGAATTTATCTCAACCAATGTTTCCTCTTTTATGTCTGAATCTTGTTTTTCAGATCGTGTACTGTTCGCTAGTTTCACATATCTTTCATCTACATTTTTATTTACATTTTCATTATTAGTCGAAGTCTCTGTTAATCTTGCAACGCTCGAAGCACTTTCAGATTCTGAGACCAAGGAAGGCAATTCTACATCTGGTACATTGTTCACAGATTCCATTGTACATTTTTCTGATGATTTTGGAAGATCATTGACTATAGTAGATGGAACTTCCTTTGAAATTGTCTCTGTAGTCAATGAATCTGTTTCTGTATCTGTAAGACTCTTTAAAATGTCGTTATCGGATGTGTCATCTATCTCAATTCCATGATCTTCGATATGTTGTAGATAAAATATAAATTGTTCTTGATATTTGCCCAAATATTTGTTTGACACAGTTACAGGTTCTGAAATATCATTCTCACTTAATGAATCACGATCAGTTTTCATTAATTTTGAACAACCAATTACTTGTTCATAATCTCTTGAATCAACGGCATATACTTGAATGGATTTATCCTCACATAAAATAGAAGAATCTCCAACGCCATGACTAATCGTGTCTTTCTTTTTGGTAAATGCTTCAAAAACATTAGTAGAAGCAATAAGTTTAGATGGATAGAGAGTCACCAAATTATTTTCGCTTTCAGAATCTGAGGCAGAATCATTTCTACAAGTCATATCAAGTGGTATTTTATTATTTTCTTCCAATGTTGATACCGTGTTGATAGTATTTCTTGTTGTTTCATCCTTTGTATTTTGAGATTTTTCCCAATCACTATATTTTCGTACTACCCTGTCATTAATGTATGCTAGCTGTGTTACAGTATTACAAATTTCACGATAAAGACACTGAATCTTGGATCTTGCTTCCTTTATATTATTTCTATTTATTTCTTCATTTTTTGAGTCTTTGAGTATTTGATTAAACTTAACTTTGAAATTATATAAAATATTATCGAATTCTTCTTTATGTGGAAGTAAGACAATTTGACGAAAACTTTTCTCATCTTTGTTTATATTTGAAAGTAACTCACGTGAAGGTTGATCTTCTATCTCGTTTATTTTAATTTTATTGTTATTACAGCTGTTATCGTTACTCACGAGTGCTACAGGTACAGCTATAGTCGATGGTGCACTGATATTAACTTTAGTATTTTCATTAGTTGGTGTGTTCTGTGCACGTCGTGAATTCATAGATTGGACAACTGTTGGTTCATCAGAGTCACTATCCAAATCTATAATGTTTGGGGTCAACATCATTTGTACCATTGGTTTTGGTCTTGGTAATAGAACTCGAGGTCTATTAAATGTTAAAGGATGTTTCTGATTTGGAATAGTCACCATTTGTGTTGTAGAATAATATTTAGTTTGATACGAGTTTTTAACCTGAAATCGTGGGTTTATCATACTATGCATTGGTTTAAATGCAGCCGTGGATTGTAGTAATTTTACAGTTGGCACTGCATTGATAGTAGAATTATATAAGGTTGTTTTTACAATGGGTGATTTGATAGTTTCTGGAACAGCTGAATCAACTTGCAAAGATAATGGACTGTCCTGCTGTTTCTTTGAAACAGCTGAAACAAATACACTACTTGAATTTGTACTGACATTATCGGCCTTTGTCTGCTCGACAGAATGTAATGACGTGCTCCCTTCTGACAAATTAGAAACACTTTCAGGAGACAAGAAACATTGTTTCATTGGTACCAATGATGGAATATTTCCATTAGAGATACTTTTTCTTCTATGCTTGTACCTCCTCTTTAATGCTTTACGTTTTACCATTATTGGTTCACCATTAATATTAGGATCATATGTTTCATCTTCCTCTTCAGAATTAGATCCAGTCCTTCTACGTTTGCGCTTTCTTCTACGTGGACAACATTCGCTTTCATCTAAATTCATCCTTTCTTCTATTTCTTCTGGAGACATTACTCTATCGCTTTGTAATAGTCTATAAAAATATAAACAACAGATAAGCTGAAAACTTTTGTCAGCATTTTCTTGAATATTTCTATTCTAATAAAATTTAGAATGTTATAATACCTTGTCATCGTTTGTACATGCTGTAATAAAGCCCAGCATAATGCTCTAGCATTATACAAATCTGTCGGATTACAGACAAAACATTTCCACTTTTCATCGGCTTCAATTTTTTTTCTTACCAAGGAATCAAAATTTCTTCTAATACACTTATAACAAAAAGTGTTGCTACAATAGGAGCAGCAATACAAATTGCCACCATTCGCACACCATCTACAAAACATGTCGGTAGCATCGTCTCCTAAAATGATACACATTTATAATAGTACTTAATTAGCAATGACATCTGTATATTTTAAAACTATACCTTGTTCAAAAGTACCATCTCCATAAAATTCTTTGCACTTTGCACACAACAATGTGCGCAATATTGGATGCTCTAACATATTATGAGCTTGTGCAGGAGCAGAACCAATATGAACGTCACATGCTGTACAATGTATTCTACGAAATCTAACAGCAGAGATATCTATAGAAAAGAAGGGTTATTTCTCAGTTTGTAATTTGTAATAATAACAGTGATGATAACATTGTAACGTTTAGAAATGAATAATACAAGATATATATACACATTCGAGTTCTCAAATTAAACGAGACGTGTACGTTTGCAGAAAGAAAGAAAAGAAATTTTGATATCTTACCATTGCCAAAGGCGAGCTTATAAAAATTACACTCTTCTGGAGAGATCGCTGGTAAAACGGTGGTCACAGAGGGATTTAAATCCTTCGGTGTTACTATAAAACGTAAGCTAGGTTAGTCTTCAAAATTCATATTGAATCGAACGTACTTTAATTTCTCGAGAATCCTACCATTTTCCTTACTATCCACCTCTTTCACTTCATCTACCTGAACCTCAAGCATACTTGAAATGTCCATATTGACGAAATTTTATACAAAATTGTTCTAGCTGCACCTTTCAAAACACATTCTGTCGCAACGCCATTTTCTTGTGTTGGACATACCGGCCCAGGGCCCGTCAAGTTTAAGCGGACCACAAGGTATTTGTGTCATCGTTTCTTTTCCTTATTTTTCAACCAATTACAAATCTTCAAGATGTTTACTTACGCAACTAAAATCGTTTATGTTGTGACAACATAAATTTTCTATTGTTTCAGAAATATTCTTGATCTTGTCGTAGCGAATTAATTCCATTTGAAAAAATTTCGCGCTCGTGCTCGCGACTCGACCATTGGCAGAGAAATAGTTGCTCTCGAATACTATTACATGAATTAATGTGATATCTATCGTGATCGTACTTATGCTCGTATTATGATTTACATTTTGTACGATCTTCGATCCGTGTTAACTTCAAATACTAAAAAATATATTCATTGCACATTTGTTGTTAGTAAAGAGCAGTAAAATTACGATATAGATAAATAAAGATCATGATTTTATCGATATTCGATACAAAGGACCATTTTTTTTATTGAAGAGATCGTTCATACAGTTGCATCGACGTTTTGAATAAATAAAAATGTGAAGATTGCTTCGTTGCGATGGCGGGAAGGTTTGTTTACAAATGGCGCTTCACTCGTAACATCATGACAATCCGATAATATAAAATACATAAAGAAGGAAGCAATGGAGGAGTCGAAAGAGGATTCTTTAGAAAAATCTGCTAAAGAATTAACGAAAAATGTACAAAATATGACCAACTATAGAAGTCTTTACAATGAAATTCAAGTAAGCGTTTTACATATCGTAGCGTCAACAGAATTCGTCATTTTGCTAACTTTACTCTGCATTACTTTCAGAGACTCGTTGCTTCTATCGTTGTAAAGAAAGAAGATTTTAAAAGTACCCTCATCGATGCACTGAAATCAAACGGATTAGAAACGGAGCTTAGAAACACTGTGTTTCATTGGGCGCGATCGCAGGTATGTATATAAAAATTAATCGAATTTATCGTTGCTTTTTTGTTTGTACGTTCGAATTCGATTATAACAATTGCTCCATTTATTACGCAGGATTCATTACAATCAAAGCCGGTGTATCGCATCGAGGAGACGGATCTGATTTATTTAAAGAAAGTTCAAATTCAATGGGAACGTCGCATTCAAAAATCTTTGAACTCCATGTGTAGCGAATTAAACGTTCCGCTGGCTCGTATACGGCCTAACGCGGATAGAGAAGAACTTGCTGAGAAATGGAACGAGCTGAGTACTTACGATATTGGTAAAGGAAATAAGAACTATTTTTTTCATAAACAAATGAATATTATTATAAAAATAACTATCGCATTTTTGTGTGCAGATTTATCTAAGTACAGACCATTGTACGCACCGAAAGATTTTTTAGAAGTATTGTTTTCTATACGAGATCCAGCTTTTAAAAAGCAACTGTACGTATATAACTATTATACTTCGTGTGCTGTAGATATCGTGTATGCATTGCGATTATAATACATTTTTTATAATTTTTTATAGAGAAGAATTAAATTGGGACTTCAGTCACATACAAATCCGCGTGAAGACACTCGCGGAATTGGTATGAAAAAAACTAGCAATTGATGTCTCGACAGAATTATTTTATTGTTGTTAACTTAACGCATTATTTTTAAATATCAATAGAGGCGCTTGTACGTGGAACTAGCTCAGGGAATGCCTTTGCTTGGCGTTAATCCCGATATGCCGGCTGCGGGTAATTTTGCAAATTTAGAAGCCGAAAGAACTCATCTCGGAGAGAAAGTATTGAGTACTAATTACGCACCAATTGCTCAAGAATTTTTAAAAAGAGGATCACCGCGTGCCTTGAGAGGACGTCTTTGGTCTCTCGTTTTGGGATCGACTATTAAAGATAACGTGTGTTTTTTTAAATATACGTACTACTTAATATCTCCAATCGTGAAGTTATTTTTATACATGTTTTAGGATATCGAATATTACGACGAACTGAAAAATATGGTGCTGCAATACGATATCGTGGTCGACAAATTGATCATAAAGGTGACGAGAATGTACTATAATGAGTCGTACAAAATTTATAATTATCTACAGAATGCGTTACGACAAATTTTAGGACGTACAATTGACGGCGAGTAACGATGACCAATATTTTGTTTTCGAAGATGTTCTCTATAAGACGATGCTATGTTTTTCAAGGGACTCGGAAGTGTTAACTCCGGTTACTACCGACAGAAGTGCAGGTGGTCAAGTGATACACGCGGTTTTGCAAGGAAAACCTGCAACTCTAGAGAATACATTAGTATTCCCTCCAAGTGGTGTTATACCATTTCACGGATTCACGATGTACGGTAGGGTAGTCCTTGATTGAATAATAAAGATAATATCGAAGATTTTATAT
>JAIFRP010000080.1:369326-401009 GCA_032403825.1 Odynerus spinipes | reverse complement strand
TACATTTAACTCCTAGTTTTCTTCTTTTTATTAGCTACACCTTTCTGTTATTTATACGATGATCCCTGCGTCATGTATTACACTTATCGCGCATTTTATCTACGTTATTGGTTTCGTCTTCACACAGTGTCAACTCACGAGCAAGGTATAGTTGCATTGTGTTTGTTGTTTGAAAGATTATTACAATGTCATGAACCTCTCTTATGGGCCCATTTTAAGAACATGCACCTGCAACCGTAAGTTTCTGATCGTTTATTATTCTATTCATGTATTTATGTTCATCTCTATGTTATTAATTCATGTAAGTTTCTTCATCTTCAGGATTAAAATAGTTTTCAAATGGTTGATGAGAGGATTCAGCGGTCACTTACCGCCCGAGCAATTGTTATGTCTGTGGGACTTGGTATTAGGATATGACTCTTTAGAGATAATACCGCTGCTCGCGGTAACGATCTTAAGTTTTCGAAAAGAAAATCTGATGCAAGTGAACACTCAGCACAACGTCGAGGTAGGGAAAAATATTTAATTGTATACATATAATATTTAAATAAATAATAATGTAACTTGATTATCTAATATTTTCAGGCTGTTTTAGCAGATTTATCGTCGCTAAAAGTGATACCATTGTTACAATTAGTCTTACTGAAAGAATAACTTGCCTGTTCTCTAATGCACGAAATTGAAGAAAGATAAAACACTGCCTACTTTAAATAATATTATAATAGTCCTTGCGAGTGCCTGTGGATCTGCAACCCGTTTTACCTATAAATGAATATATAAATTTTTCTTGATATTAATAATTCTTACATTAGAATGTGTCGATCGTGTAATTCTAATTTTTCACTGTTTTCATCGATATGACTATGATATGTGTATCGTAGTTTTGAATCATCTACATTGTCAACAAGGTATGTAAGCCTATTGAGGGGAGGACATGCTTGTTTCCGGCCACTGGGACACGATCGAAACTACAAGGTACGCTCACACGCGTACTCACAGCAGACTTGCAATGACGTCACCGTTAGAACCGTGTAATACAGCATCTGAATGATTTACAATTATGTCCTTTTAGAAGTCTGTAATATATGCAATATGTATTTACGTTATATGTAATTTTGATTTACAACTATTTTTTAGGTCTACTCGCTATAATATTTATTTATAAATTGCATTAGTGTTTATTCTTTTGATTTTCTTTAGTACATTCTATAAATTCCAAAATGTAAACTATATAATCCAAGTTGACATAGGTACATATCTGCAATATTCTCTCGTAAAATATCTATTAAAAAAAGAGTATTCATATCGATATTCGATTCTCGAAAGTAACGCGTATGACGTCGACTCTGGGATGCGCGAACTCTCTCTAAAAAGCTTTGTACTAATCGAGCATACCCTGTAGTGTTCGTGCGATGCACGAAACCAGAGACGCCTACTTGCTGTCGTCAATTGTGTTTATGCTCATCCTTTCTATCTTATTCCATTAATTTTGGTGCGGTTTTATCGCGCAGCGTGTGCTAGAATCGATAGCTCGTAAGTACTGTTAACTCGTTGCGAATTATATTCTTATTTAAATTTAAGTCCGTGCATTCCTGTCGCTCTTCCAACTGGGATTGTAGCTGTTAAGGGTGGGGTGGTTTGCACCCCCAAATTATTAGTCATGCTCAACTTTGCGCCACTGCCGACCATCCTTAGTGTTAGCGTTGCTTTCGAATAACTCGAATATTTTTTTTTCTTTTTCTCTCCTCTTTTAAATATGATAATGAATGGTAATAGGCCAGATTAATCGTGGTACGTCGATCACCGTCCATTAAGGCAGAAGGACGGAACATCTGGATCGTGTGTCTTATCAAATACCGTAAATATGCTTCCGTCTAGTGTCGATAATGATGGTCTATGAATTCGTAGATATGTATAGTAGAGAGTGTGATAGAAAATATGAAAGATTTTTTTAAACGAGAAAATTCTTTCTCTAGGTTGGCATTGTCCTGTCAGATTACATGATTTAAGAGGAATTTAAGCGTAAGAGAAATCAAGAAAGATCTCAAAATGGCTTGGCGTTTCAAAGCATCAAAATATAAAAATGCAGCACCAATTGTGCCCAAACCAGAAGCATGTATTCGGGACATCTCTGTGGGCTCCTATCAAACTTATGGGAACAATATCACAGCTTCTGCCGCATTTATGGCATTTAATGTGGATCACAATGGTACCTTTTTTAAAGAGCGATACTTAAAGTATGCATACTTTCATTGTATTAAATTAAATAATTTGATTTATATAGGTTCTAGTTTGGCCGTATTGCCACTCGAGGATTGTGGTAGAAAAAGTAAAACTATGCCATTGTTACATGCTCATGCTGATACAGTAACTGATATGGAATTTTCGCCCTTTCACGATGGTCTACTTGCTACCGGTTCACAAGACTGTTTGGTAAATTTAATAAAAACAATGTTTTTTTAACTTTGTTCCTTAATCTTTTTTGGTACGATAACATTACTCTGGTATTTATTAGGTAAAGTTATGGCATATCCCAGAAACTGGACTAGAAGAATCTCTTTGTAATCCTGAGTGTACATTTTCTCATCGCCAAAGAAGAGTAGAAACAGTGTGTTGGCATCCAGCTGCTGAGCATCTTCTGACAACTGCCTCTTATACTACTTTAACTCTTTGGGATGTTCTTTCTCAACAAGAATTGTTCTGTAATGAATATACCTAATTACTATAATTATGTTATTTTTTTAAGATATTCTAATTAAGACAAGATATTTTTATCATTTGCAGCTAACGGTGATCATACAGAAGTAATACAATCATTAAGCTGGAAACAAGATGGCACTATTTTAGCAACATCTTGTAAAGATAAGCAAATGCGAATTATTGATCCTCGAGCATCTACCTGTATCGTTAATTCCTGCTCAAGTCACATGAGTATTAAGGATTCTAGAGTCGTGTGGTTAAATAATTCTGATAGAATATTAACTACAGGATTTGATGCAGCACGACTACGACAAGTTTATATAAGAGACTTGAGGCATCTTAATGAACCAGTAAAGACATTGGAATTAGATTGTAGTACAGGGTATGAATTAATTAATTATAATCATAGAAATTAAAGTATAGAATACTTAGTAACATTTTTCTCTTTTCTAGGATTTTGATGCCTCTTTTCGATCCTGATACAAATATGCTATTTCTTGCGGGGAAAGGAGATACCACTATCATGTACATGGAAGTGACAGATAAAGATCCTTACTTGGTAGAAGGAATTCGTCATAGTGGAGAACAAACCAAAGGTGTGTGTTTAGTCCCAAAAAGAGCACTTAATGTCATGCAGGCTGAAGTCAACAGATTATTGCAACTCACTTCTAACATGGTTATCCCTATCATGTATCAAGTACCTAGAAAGGTAAATATTATCTTCAAGTAATAAAACATATATCACATAATTTACTCCATCTGGTTAAGTCTTTATGTTTTTATTGTACTTTATTCTTTATATTTCTAGACATATAGAGACTTTCATGCCGATATTTATCCTGATACAAATGGCTGTGTTGCTCAAAATAATGCAGTAGCATGGATCAAAGGCCATAATGCACCTGTCCCAAAGATATCGTTAGATCCTGCCAAGAGAAACAAAGGCGAAGAACCCATTACCGTAAGTAAAATTTTTCTCAATAAATGTATTATCTAACATATTACGAAAAAGAAACTGTAGATTTTACATCTTAAGATTAAATATCACCTCATTTTATAAAAACGAGTTCATTATGTTGATATACGCACGTTTTTCAATGCTTCTGCATGCCTGTATTTACATAGTTAATCTTAATACAAGCAAGTCCAATGTTAATAATCTTATACAATTTTATTAAACCATATGCTTTTAGAAATATTATTATATATATTGTTGAATGTTTTTATTTTATTTTAGGAACATAATTTTATAATTGAGAAGTAAAAATATCTTCTGTGTTTGCCACTTCACAATATTTTGTTGTATGATTTGTGCCATATATAATTATTTATAATTTATTAATTGTTGGTATTGCAATATCAGTGTACATGTAGCAAGGTATTAACTTATAAACTATTAAATATATAACACTTTATATAATATGCATCTAATAAAAAAAAAGATTAATAATGTTTCTTTCTAATATATATTGCTACATTTACACTGTTGAAAGATATTTAGATATATTTTAAGTATTTTATAGGTATTTATGGACATATAAGCATATAGATGAATACATTGTATTTCCCCAGAATATGCATATGTCAATTTTTTTTCTTTCATTTCTATTTTTATATTTTTTGTATATTTTTCATATTTCAGATATCCAATGTATATTTTATAGTTTATACATTAGCACTATTGAAAGTGTTATACCTGGCACGTGTAATTGTAATGGCAATTGATGTTCTATAGCTTAATCTATCAGCGTAAGTAATATTAAGTTCGCGTAAAATAAGTTATGTATTTTGAAGCAGAAATGTTGAAATGTTCCATAAATTACTTTAATATTATTAAAGGATATATATAGTAATTTTAGAACATAAAATTTGTTATAAAAATATATTAATTAAAATTTATATTCCATTTCTGTCTTAAAATACAAAAACATGAGCGGTTTTGTGTGTATGTATGAAGAGCTTGTAGATGTTGCGTATATGTAGTAGAACTTTATTTTTACTATTCATATGTAAACGCAAATTAGAAACAATGCCATTGGACATTCAAATTTGGTTTGACTAGTTTGCGTCATTAAGGAATTTACCGTACCTTTAGGTACACAAGGGAAATTTAACAATGCTGAAAGAAAATCAACATGAAATTAAAGTGGAGTCAATTAAATCTCCAAAGTCTATAACAATTAATACGCCAAAAGGGTTTTGCAAGATACAAGGTATTAATCATGAAAAGGACAAGAACATAGAAAATGATATAGAAAAAACAGAAGAAAATAAAAAATTAGAGATTGAAGATGAGAAGATAAAAATGCAGAATGGTGGACAAACAATACCACCCAAGCCACTGCCTAGGGCCTCAAGAACTAACAGCGTTTCGGAGGATGAACCTAAACCTGTAGCACGACCTCGTACATCGCCAAATCCGGGATCTGTAGTTACATCTGTAAATCCAAGTGCAATCAGCGGATACAAGGTTGTAATTTAATTGTAGGAAACAAAAAAACAGGCGTTTCTTTTGTATGTGTGATTCCAGTGTGCGTTTTTTCATTTCATTTTCATTCATCATTTATATCATGTCATATGTTTTAACATTTGTGTTATATAATTTTATATAATCATTTTTTTATGATTTCAACAACAAACTTATATCATTACTTTTATTTTTTTGTAGTATTACAAGTTTATTATGATAGATAAATGAACAAAACATTTTGACTATTTATGACAAAAATTATAAATATACATTTTTTTCTTTAGCCTCGTCTTGGACCAAAGCCCTTTCAGGCAAAATCTGGTAGTCAGGAATTCTCTTTTGATAAGGTCTTCTCTGTGCCTGTTGCGCCAAATAATGATACAAATGGTTATCCAAATGATATCAGTATGCCATTAGACAATACTATTGACTCTGACAAATCACCAACATTTCCTAATGAACGTATGAAGGAAACAGAAAATGGAAAAAGCGATTCTAGTTCAATGGAAGAAGATGCAAATTCAAGTGATTCTGGATATAAACCAAAAACTCCAAGTACTGCAGAGAGGCGAAAAGTTTTTGAAACTAAAGTAAAGGATGAATCGCCTGAAAATGAAGACATGGGAAGTTTTGAACGTGGAAATGTTAATAGAAATTCAATCGCAGAAAGACGACGTTTGTATGAAAGTAGATCTGTATCTGTAACTGATGGAAATTTAGCAGAAAAAGCAATGGGATCGCCGACTATGTTAAGAAGAAGAGATTCCTTCAAAACAAAGAGTGAAGTTATTAAAGAAGATGATGTGAAAAAAGTTGTTCCCATGTTACGTCAGCAAAGCATGGATCCACGCTTAGAGAAGGTAGAGCCAATTACAACACCAACTCCCAAAAGGACATCAACAGTATTTGGTATAAAACTCGAAAAAATAATTGAAGTATTCGCGTATAAAAATATTCGATTTTAATGATTTATTATTTGGTTAGGTCGTGTGTCAAAGTTCAGGCATCTCAAAGGTACGCCTGGCCATAAATCTACACATATTGAAAATGTTAGAAATATTAGTCGTCAGATATCAGGAGAATGCGATGGTTTTCATGGTATGATTGAAACTTTTTTCTCTAATATAATTATATTATTAAAAAAACATCTAACACATGTATTTTAATAAACTGTAGCTAATTCTGATCGTGTTGCCGTTCCTTTGAGCGGACCTGGAGGAAAAATTGCAGTATTAGAATTGAAGAAAACTGGTAGATTGCCTGATGGTGTAATGCCAGCACTAGTTCATGGAGCTACTGTAATGGATTTCCAGTGGGACCCTTTTAACAATCAACGATTAGCAGTTGGTAATGTCAAGATAAAATATTTATACAATTAATTATATTTTATTTGATATTTATGTTTCATAATGAATATTTCTCAGCTTGTGACGATGGAATGATTAGATTATGGGAAATACCTGAATCTGGATTAGCAGAGCCAACAAACGAACCAAGCCATATAATAGAAGCTCATGCTGATAAGATTTATTTAATAAAGTATCATCCCTTGGCATCTGATGTACTTGCATCAGCATCATATGACATGACAGTAAAGCTTTGGGATCTGTCACCTTTAGCATCAGGAGAACCAGTAATTCCAAAAATAACATTATTAGGACATACAGATCAAATATTCAGTTTGGCCTGGTCACCTTGTGGACAATATCTTGCTAGTGCATGCAAAGATGGAAAATTGCGAATTTACAAACCAAGATCCAGTGATGTGCCTATAAAAGAAGGGAAAGGACCAGTAGGTACTCGTGGTGCAAGAGTTATATGGGCATTGGAAGGAAGATATCTTGTTGTAATGGGTTTTGATAAGTATGTAAATCTAATTATTTATGTTATATATTTTGTCATTTTTATGTGTACATATCGTATATTATACCTTTCTTCCAGAGTTTCTGAAAGGCAGATACTAGTATTTAAAACAGACAATCTTAATCAGCCCTTGAATACAGTTGGATTGGATGTTTCCCCTGCAATTTTGATGCCATATTATGATGATGATAGTTCCACTTTATTTTTAACTGGTCGTGTAAGTTTTCCTTTTCCCCCTTTTTTCTATTTGCTTATCTAAATCATTACTATATTAAACATATATTTTCAGGGCGATTCTACTATATATGCTTTTGAAGTAACAGAAGAAGCTCCCTATTGTTGTCCTTTGAGTCATCATCGATGTAGTAGTCTACATCAAGGACTGTCATTCCTCCCTAAAAATAGATGCGATGTCGCGAGTGTAGAATTTGCATCCGCTTTAAGATTGACAAATAATACTATTGAACCATTAAGTTTCACAGTCCCACGTATCAAGGTACTTTTAATACTAACGATATTCGGAATATATACTTTAAGATTATTGTAATTCAAGTATACTTCGTTTTTTACATCTAGAGTGAATTATTCCAAGATGATCTTTTTCCACCGACCAAAGTTACATGGAAAGCAACACTCACTGCTACTGAATGGTTTAATGGAATTAATAAACAGGCCTCTAGAATAAGTTTAAAACCACCTGGTATGGATAACTGTGAGTATAATTAATGTATATGCTAATGAGCTAAATAATGTACGTGTATAATGATAAATAAATTTAATTCCATGCATAGTAACAGAGAATCAAGGACCTCCAGTAGTTACTGCACCACCACCTGCAGCAAAACAATCTACAGGTCCATTTTCAATTTCTGCACAGCCTTTCAGTAGACTTGGTTGGAATACAGATGTCAGAGCAAAGCAAGAAGAAGTAAGTTAGATACCTTATCTTTTAGCATGCAGTTCTTTAATTAAACATGGTAGAATGATGTGATTGTAAAATAAGTGTAGTTATGTGCTTGATAGTCACATGCTTTAAAAGTATGTGGAAAATTATTATCATGCATGCAATGTCATAGACCTTAAGACATAATTACACCTGGAGGTTTATGAAATATATTTTAAATCTGAATGGTAAAAATATGAATAAGGATACATAAGGATGTTTTTGGTAATGTTGTGTCTCAGTGTATTGCATAATGTGTGTTGTGGTAGATCCAAAAAACTATGAGCAACAACGTGGGGGATGTAATACAGTGCTCTTTGGAACAAGACCACATGGAGGGTGTGGAAGAGCACGAATGGGTAGGTTACTTATAATTTATTGCTATGCAGCATTATCATTTAATATATTAGATTATATTTCTCAATTTGCCCCCCCCCAAATTTTGCACTTGCTTATGTTGTTTCCAAAATTAGCAGTAAGTAATGTATTGAAAAAAAGAAAAAAATCATGAGTTTAAGAAACTTAAAGAGTAGCTACATCAATTATTTGCATATTTTGCTTGCCATTCAATTGCTATTTAAATTTTTGTTGTATTATTAGACATTTGTTGGACTGATATTTTTGCTTTTCTTTACTTCCATTTATTTCTTAGCAATTATAATTGCAATTTTTTATCGTCATTTCCATATTACATGATATTGGTATATAATGGCACAAAATTATTTCTACATTGCAGGATGAGTAAGGAATTACAACGTACTGGTAGAGTATTTTAACTAAATGGTAAGATAGGATCTAGATTATATATTTGAGCCATAAGTTATTAATTATGTTGAAAATGGAAAGAATGTCCTAATGTTACTACATGTTGGGCAAAAGACATTTAACATTTTGAGAAGTACTTCCAAAGATTTATCTTCTAAGAAATGAGAAAATAATAAGTCCACTTTCTTAATTTTACAATTAGATACCTTTTATCCATTTTACACCAATTTTATAAACATATAAACATGAAATTCCATGAAATAGTGTAAATATTCAGGCTTTATATTTGAAGTAAAAAACGAAGAAAATGACTGAAATTTATAAAAGTCACAAATGGTAAACTACAAAGTTTTTGTAAAACTTTAGAATTTTTTTATGAATTTTTTTTATAGAAGATGCGTGATGATCTAGTCTTAAATAATTGTTTTCTTTATTTTATTTATATATATCTCATGCTAGCATAATTATTAATACTGTATGAACAGTATTAATATAAGCATAACTCTATCATTATAAAGCAACTTGACAAATTTTGTCAACGAGCAAAGAGAGTATTTAGTTAAAACTAAATTTGATTCGATACTTTAATAATACCATAGATTATACATAATTATTATTAATATTAAATTTGGAAAATTAATTAACATGTAATCTGAATACAAAGAGAATATATTGATCAATAATTATGTTATATTTATCAGATTATGGTAATTACGATTATTTGACTTATACTCATTAAACGAATGCGCAAGATATATGTGCCATTGATAAGTCAAGAGAAAGAATAACTTTCGATAACTAATGATAATGCGAGATATTTATAATGACAAATTGTTCCCCAGTGCTGCAGAGTAAAAATTTGATATCTCTGCCAATATATGATATTGGAATTACAATCATTTTTCTAGAACAATGCAAGTTAATATAATTAGAAAACTAATAAGAAGCATATTATCGCAGAATAATAAGAGCAAATAACGAATCTGTCATGAACTGTCATAAATTCTTGCACGTCTTCGCAACTTCGTACGCACATACGAAATACACCATAAGAGATAAATAGATGACGAGGATATGCGTATCAAGTATTAAATTATATATTAGTAATTTAGTCACAAAGGAGTGATTTTATATCAGCTAATTATAGTTTTGTGTACATCTCAAATGTGGTGAATAACTTTTATACATTTCATATTGTAGTAAACATTTATTTTTAATGGTCGTGAATCGAAGTCTAGACATTCTTACTGTCATACAGTGTATTTGGATGGACTCTTTTGATATACAAGAATTTGATATTGGTGTGAGTTGTGAGTTTGATCTATATATTTGTAAACAATATTATGGTGCTATAGTCCATTTGATAAATTCTAATTTATAGCCCAGAGTGAATTGCAAGTATCACAGACATTGTTGACGAATGCAATTTCGTATCGTCGAGCCGAGCGTTTGTAGTAAAACTATTTCTACGATTCTCAGAAATTAACGAGGGCACAGTATTTCATGCAAATCCTAAAGTCCAACAAGGTGCCAAAAACTTCATACTAACTAAAATTACGGGCTAGCAATTACGTTGAAATTGATGGAGGAAGTACGCTATTTAAATCTACTCAATTTGGTAAAAGTGGTATATATTTTTGTCTATTACGCACTCGTACGTTCTGTCCTGTTATATTTTTAGAGACATAAGAATTTTTGGAGAACGAAAGTACTGACTAGACTTTATTGTGTACACTTGAAAAGCACATCAACGATACCCTGCTACAAGAAACTATACCATTGCGAACTTGTGTCGTCCATATAAGTATTAACATTCTATTCTTCACAACCATCCATAAGAGTCTGTAGTGCTGAAAAACATTTGTCGGGTACTTTTGTTTTATTTTTCTATGCCATTATACTTTCCTCGTATTACCATACCTATATCATACATAAATATAACTTAGATCTGTATCTATTGCACAGCTTGTGTAAGAATTACTTTCATCGGTCAACAAAGACTTCATTCTTTGTAGCATAAGCCGCTCAAAAGACTCAACGAGTTTTGAATCACAAACAGAGAATTTTTATCGGTCGACATTGTGCTATGTCCAATAGTTATTTAAGTAATTCTATCATGTAGTAACATACCTTTATATCGATCTTATACCTTATATGTATATCATCTATAAAACCTTTTTACCAAATATTTCACCGCATTTTCTGTTCGACTCATACCTCTTAGATTATCATAGATATATGTATAATACAAATATTTTGATCTTCAGGATTTTTGCTAACCAATAAATAACGTTGCAATAAATAAAAATGCAGAAAATAAAAACTAATCAGTGAAGGGACTATAAAGTACAATGTGGATGTTTGCATGATTTTAACATAAAAATAATGCATGTACCACTGCATTAATAAAACATGTTATGCCACATTTATTTCTTTTTTATCATCGCTCTTACCATCAAGAAACTTTCTAAGTAGAACAAGTATTTTCCTTTCAGTTAAATAAGGTTTGTGACTCCTTCATATCATCAAACAATAACATCTTACATACTTTTAGTAATGCTTAGTATTGTAATCCATTGTAGCTGTAAAAGTAATAATAAGCTGAACATTAACAAAAAATATATTATTCGATAATTGTAAGTACAAAAATCGTATATAAACAAATAATTGATTAATATGGTGCTAATTTTGAACTCGTGCTTTAGAACAAATTTTGTTACTATGATTTATTATTCCTTGCCTGGGATAATTATTGCAGAACATGTAAAATAATCGGGTAAGTACGATCACGATGAATTTAAATACTTCCGAAAAAAATAAAAAGTACGTGGAGTTTTAATATTTATTATTTATCCGAAGAAAAACGCTCAAATTATATTCATACACAAGGTAGTCCATTTAAGTGAGGCCGCGCAAATATCTCTTAGAATCATGGCTATACAAAAAATATTTTGATATACAATTTGACTTTGGTAAGACTGATAAAGCCTGCATTTCAGAGCTTGTGAATGTAAATCCACGTTGGCTAGTAAGCGAATAAGATGACAGTTCTCGTACAGAAAGAAAGCCATTTGCAGTAAAGAGCCAATCAGCATCTTCATCTAATTGTAGTCCAATTGTTGAGCTGAAAAATACATGTATTTTATTCACATAAAATAGTTAATAAAATTGTTAACATTCTAATTTAGCATTGAGGTCTTCTTATATAGGGCCTGATATTTAGACACCCTGTATACATTACATACATAAATATTTATTGCCTTTCATTTTAGTAACTATAGATGTCACTGAAAGCGCAGCGGTAAAAGCTAATGATTAGAAATAAGAGGTTATGTATTATTTGAATTCACGTGTTCAACTTTAAAAAAAACTACAAGTATTTACTGAATTTAATCACATTATGTATATACAATTATCAGTTACATATTATTTAATAATAAAGATATAACGAGAAGAGAAGATAAATATTTATTACGTCTGCTTTATTAAAATATAAATACGTAATTGTATTTAGCATTTATTTATACAGTAAACAGCAGGTTTGTATACAATACTTGTATAATAAATTGTAGAAATTATATAACATTCTTGTTGATAATAATACAAATTGATGATTTTTAGTTAAATGGGGCGGAAAGCAAAATTCGATGGAACGGTTACACATAGCGGTAAAGGTAAAAAGGCAAAAAAGCAAGGTGATCCAGTCTTTCCTAAATTGGCAGGTATGTTTAACTAATCACTTATAATTATAATATTAATGTACTTTTGTAATTAACATAAAAAGTTATACATGTACATGTATATTATGTGTTACAGTAAAAGAAACTAGCGCATTAAGTCATCGTCAGAAACAAAGAGCTAAGAAAAGATTATTGAAAAAACAAAAATTAAAAGAACATATAAAAAATATTAAAAAATCTAAAGATATAAAGAATGATGTGCAAACTGTAACAAATACAAAGAAAGAAAAAGTTAATTCGGTTAAAATTAATTCTTCTGAAAATATAAATAATAAAACTGAAATTAATAATGAAAATCTAATATCTGATATAAATAATAAAGTGCAATATAAGAAGGGAAAGAAAGTAAAAACAAAACAATTAGTTAAAACACTAAACAAAGAAAATGGTAACATAGAATCCGGTGAATTAAAAAATGACAATGCAGAGATCGACATTAATAAAAAGCGATTGAATGCAGATAAAAGAACACAAAATAAAAAATCTAAAATAGTAAAAAATAAACCAGGAAATAATGCCACAAAAACAAGAAGTAATAATACAAAATCTAGTTTAGAAAAAAGTAGCGACATGGAAGATGAAAATGAAGTGTCAAATGTATCTAATAAAGTACATAATAAGAATGTTAAGAAAACTAAAGGAAAGTCAGTAACAAATGTTTCAAAAAAGAAAAACAGTCATGCAGGTTTTATCATCGAAGACATGGAAATATGTGATGAAAACGAGAGTCGAAGACAAAGTGATGAAGTAGTAACTAAAGAATCAAAGAAGACAAAAAAGCTATTGCCTGACGATATAGAAGATGAAGATGACCAGGTAGACCAGGTAGAATTTAGTGAATTTAGTGAAGAAGATGAAAAAGATGAAGAAAATGAAAGTATGGATCTTGATGATGAAGAAGAGGAAGATGATTTATTGCCTATAGAAAAAGCAAATATAAAGTTAAAGAAGAAACAAGAAATAGAAGAGTAAGTAAAAAATAATTACAACAAACTCACTCATGAATAAATTTTAATGTTTTATAGAAAATCCAGTATATAATCAAGTTTCATGTTATACACAATAACTCAAGTATATTTAAATATTTTTATATAATAGGCAGCTTGCAGAAGCAGAAATGAAAGAAATGACAACTCAACAAAGTGTGTTTTTATTTCCCACTGAAGAGGAACTAGCAAATATCACAGACTTAAAAGAAGTACAACAACGTATACGAGATGTTGTTATGGTCTTATCAGATTTTAAAAAGTTACGCGAGAAAAACAGGTATATTTCTTCATATGTTCTTGTTTATTCATATCAAAATTATTATAATATAAGTAACAATTTTTTTTATTGTATCTCAGGTCACGCTCAGAATACTTAAATTTGCTTCAAAGTGACTTATGCATATATTATAGTTATAATAATTTCCTTATGGAAAAATTAATGCAAATGTTTCCATTGGACGAACTACTTGAATTCTTAGAAGCAAGTGAAGTACAAAGACCTATGACTCTTCGTACAAATACATTAAAAACTCGACGCCGTGATTTGGCAGAGGTGAGTTCGCAAAAGACATTTATAATTTTCTGTTGTTTTGTATTATGATTTACAGCAATTTATTTGTTTCTTTAGGCATTGATTAATAGAGGTGTTAATCTAGATCCTATAGGAAAATGGACCAAAGTTGGATTAGTGGTATATTCATCACAAGTACCAATGGGTGCAACTCCAGAATATTTAGCAGGACATTACATTATACAGGGAGCATCTAGTTTTCTTCCTGTCATGGCATTAGATCCTAAAGAAAATGAAAGAATTCTTGATATGTGTGCTGCACCAGGAGGAAAATCCTCTCATATTGCTGCACTTATGAAAAATACTGGTGTCCTTTTCTCTAATGATGTAAATCAGGACAGGGTAAAAGCTGTTGTTGGTAACTTTCATCGACTTGGCATTGTCAATTCTGTTATTTGTAGTTATGATGGAAGAAAATTACCTTCAGTAAGTATAGTTATATATTATAACACTTGATAATAGTGTATTAGTTTTTCATGAAGTAAAGTATTATTAATATATAATCATTTAATTTGTATATTCATAGGTTATCAAAGGATTTGACAGAGTATTGCTAGATGCTCCTTGCACTGGTACTGGTGTTGTTGCTAAAGATCCTAGCGTGAAAACAAATAAAGATGAAATAGATGTACAACGTTGTTGTACTTTACAAAGAGAACTATTGTTAGCTGCCATAGATTGTGTAAATGCTAGGTCTGAATCTGGTGGTATTATTGTTTACTCAACATGTTCAGTTCTTCCAGAAGAAAATGAATGGATTGTTGATTATGCTTTGAAAAAGCGTGATGTCAAATTAGTACCTACTGGATTAGAATTTGGTGCTGATGGTTTTACAAATTATAGACAATACAGATTTCATCCTTCTCTTAAATTGTCTAAACGTTTCTATCCACATGCACACAATATGGATGGATTTTTTGTAGCAAAGTTGAAAAAGTTTTCTAATATTATCCCTAAACAAGAACAAGTAAAGGAAACATCTGACTGAATCTTATACAAATAAATAAAAAATTTTTGTATTTATTTTAAACATTATTAAAATGACCACAACAGATGTGACTATAATAGGCACAACAGCATTACTTTGTTACTTTGTAATGTAATGTAAATGCAATTTGATTTACTATTACCACTGACTACATATATGGATAGACCTCTCATGCCCATGTTTTTGTTTCTACTCCTAAGGAGGGTCCCGGGAGCGTTCTTACTATTTCGGACACTCGCTGTATCTACTCGATAGTCAGTCAATGAATTTTCGCTCCGGCGATGGGTATCTTCGGAGAAGTTCGTCAATGGATTTTTAGAATTTTAATGTATCTACTCGATAGTCAGTCAATGAATCTTCGCGCCGGCGGTGTGTATCTTCGGAGAAGTTCGTCAATGGATTTTTAGAATTTAGAACATATATATGTAGTCAGTGCTATTACACAATATAAATCATTTACAATTCATTATATCGTGCCTCAAAATAATAGATATGTTTAAATATAAATATGTATACAATTTATATTTTACATAACACGGAATACAAGAATTGTACAACTTATTTATACATTTGTAATTAAAAGAGTAATTGCAAGAAGTACATTATTTGTACATAATTAAAAGTATTTTTTTATTGTACAAATTATAAAATTACTAGAAGCAGGAATTGATGTTGTGTATTACTACATGCGTTTTATGAGCTTTTTTAATATTGGACATTATTTATTTACCATTTAGTGGAAAAATATACTTTTTAATTGTTTGTCGCAAAGTCTTTTTACTTCATCTGTAAATATTAAAAGAATGATTATCTCCTTATTGTGTATAGTTAATCTATGAAAAACAAATTGTATTGAGAAACAATTTATCAACATCCTAAAAAATATACATACCATCAATTTCTATAATACTGGCGCTTTTTTGTTGTATAACAACAAAAAATTCTCTCAAATTAGATAATTTTCCAATAACCCAGTAATCGCTTATAGTTTTAATAATGATTTCACCAGCTTCTTTTAATCTGTATAATAATAGATTTATTGATCACTTTATTAATTTATAATTCATGTTATTGGTAAGAATATAAGGTTCTTACCTGTTGGTATCATTATATATATCGGTAATGATCTTTAATACTTCAGGAGTAGTCATTACATTAGAACATCTTCTATTATCTAAATGTATTGTACTTTTATAGGCTAAATTAAGTTTATTAAAATATAGATATTTTGTAGAAGATTCTGGCGTTACTATTATATGTTTTGCACATTGTTCAGCAACACAACTGACTAATGTAGTTAATTGTGGGCCAAGAAAACTATCCAAACTCTTGAAAAAGTCTATTGATAAACTAGTTTTACCTAAAACAATTGTATATATTAGTATATACATATAATATAGTTAATTTATTCTTTCTATTAAGAGTAATTAAATTAAATTATGGACTATAAATAAATTTTAAATAATTTAATAAATGATCATTTTAAAAATTTTATCCTAAATACAATATTACTGTAGCTTTAAAATAATTTTGATGTTTAATCATTCTATTAGCTTACTATCAACGAAGAGACATATTGTAGCACTCAATGCACGATAGACAACTAAATACAAAGAGATGGGTTTAGTTGAATAATTAATGAAAACTTTGGGAGATTTTCCTATTAAACTTGGTTCATTGATACTAGAAGGACCAGTGACAAACCTGTAAACATGATTACCAATGATAATGTTTCACATTATATAACAGAAAAATTTATACATACTTTCCATAATGAGAACTTGTGAATGGCGATGGAGAATTTCGAGGCATTGATCCTCCATGTAATTCTTTTTCAAGGTGTGCTGGTAATAAAGTGCTGACTAAGTAATTATATACTACTTGCATATCTTCTGGTTCTAATCCACTCCTAGATATATTTAATAAACCATCTAGTGTTTATTAATTATACTTGTAATGTAAAACTATTAAAAAAGTAAAATTACTTACCATACAACCTGATCATTGTAAAGAAATGCTGTATATTTTACTTGAGAGAACATTGCTTCTACAAGATTCATAAAGCACTGTACTTGTAAAAATGTGATTTTATCAAGAGGTAGGAATTGCAAACCTTGGAAGACATCAAGAATGTCGCTGTTATTTAATTTTAATGATAGCAGATACTGAAACAAGTGTACAAAGACAGATACTGTTTATGATACAAGATCGTGAAGATGTCTTAATAGTTTTAATGTAGTAAAGTATTAACGTATAATATACTGCTGCATTTAATTTATAAGATGTATCCTTACCCTTGAATAGAAATGCTCCAGTTTATGTTTTAATAAAGTTATAGAACCACAATCAGGATCATTGATTATTGTTTCAAAGGAACCCATAAATAATCGAAACATGATATATGTTTGTTTCAATATAGCTTGACAAACACTGCTTGAAACTTCATCATTTTGATATTCTATATATTTATTACCATCCTTCTCTTTACAGATGTATGGTATCCCAACGATCTATAAGAAAATCATATAAAATATGATTTTTATTTTACATAATTATTTCATGTCATGTTACATGTTATTTTACTTACCATTACCATCCAAAAATCTGGCTCTGGTTGATAATAAATTTGACGGGTTTTATGTGTATGACAATAATCGCAAGATTGTCCAGGATTAAAAGATCTAATTTATTAAATAACGACGAAAATAATATGAAAAAGAACATAATTGATAACATCGTGGAAAAGAAAATAATTATAGTTATACATACTCTGTAAATTTAATAATTGCTTCGCTAAGTCCTATATTTTTAATTTGCACATCTAGCTCTTTTTCTGGATAATAATAAAGTATTTTTTTCTCTTCCTACATAAACATGAAAATATTTGTATACATCATAAGGTTATGTTTATGTACATTCTAGATTTAATATATAATAACCTTTTTTCATTTTTACGTTAATTACTTATAATTTAAATTAAATAGTTTCATATTGAACAAATTATTAACTTGTCATACTTACATCGCCTTCTTTTTTAGAATACGTCCCATTAAAAATATAAAAATGTTCTAAAGTAATCTCAGGTTTTGATGTCATTTTAAATAATAATTATTTTTTGTAAAAGTATAATCTGATATATCTATATACACAATGTTTATATAATTGTTTACTTCGATTCCTATTTATTTGACATTTTAACCAACAGCCGACGTCAACATCGTAGTTACTACAGATGTATATGTGTGTAGATATATCCATATACACACACTCTATCGAACGACCGAAACCAATCAACTGCATTTAAATCTTCTACCATATTAGTTGATCATAGCCAATCCACAAAGAAAAGATACATTTTATTTTATATAATTTTGTTGACTAGTAATTTATCATACTCTCCTCCCCCCAGGCCAATTTTTTATCGAAAATTTATCGAGTTGTCAAATATTACAATTCTGACTTATCTAACTCACGGCAAAAATAAAATATAGATAATTTTTATATTCAATATGGATATTAGGGTGAACAAAATACACAATAATTTACTGCCGCGTTATATTAACCAATTAACGTACATATCACAACCTTTTATATATATTTAGTGACAGTCAAGTTATTTCATGCTCTCCTCTCTTAGGGATAAATAAATTAGTTATTTTTACCGAATAGTCTTTAAAATTATGCCTTTTATTGATAAACTGTTTGTATTATTTAAGACTATTAGGATTAAATAACATTTGACATAAGGAATTTTAAAGAGTATAGTATTTAAGGACGACAACGTTCTAAGAAGCGTGGATACAAACACACTTCCCGAATATGGTATCTATTTAGTAACCAGCATAGAAATCGTTCTAAACCCAATCCATATCCTCCATGTGGACATGAGCCATATTTTCTCTACAATCAAAATAAAACTTTAGTTATGAGCTATAATGAATTAATTGTATTACTGTATTATTTAACTATTTACCTGATCTGTATACCAATAGTATGGTGTAGGGTCTATGTTTGCACGAGCATATCCTTTTACCATTTGTTCATAATTCCAAATACGCATAGAACCACCTACTATTTCACCTACATTTGGTAAGAGAACATCCACAGATTCTGTAAGTCGTTCATCTTCTGGACAACGCTGCATATAGAATGATTTAATTTCTGTAGGAAAACGACAAAGCATAATAGGCTCATTAATCAAGTCTGTCATTTTCCTTTCTGGCATTTCTGGGATATCCTAAAAAGAAGTATTTAAAATATCGAATTACTGTTTTCAATAAAATTATAGAAATATAGAAATTTGTTATACCTCTCCAAATTCATAGAAAGTTCCATCATCTTTTGTTATGTTGTTAGTTTTCAAAAATTCAATAGCTTCACTATAGTCCATTCTCTTAAATGGTTTTTTAGGCATTTTAAACTCTGGATTTAGTTCTTTAACCAAATGACCAAGGGGAGATTGTAGGACACGTTCTACTACATCACAAATCAAATCTTCCACTCGATCGAGCAAATCATTGAATGTTATAAAGGGACACTCTGCTTCAACATGTGTATATCTAAAAATTATTCACTTAAGCATATAGTATTTGATTATTCACTTATATTAAAAATATAAATTATTATATTTACTCAGCGAGATGTCTCCGTGTTTTAGATTGTTCTGCTCTATATGATTGAGCAATACAGTAAACATCTCCCATTGCTGGAATGCATGTTTCAAGATAAAGTTGAGAACTTTGGGTTAAATATGCTTCCTCTCTAAAATAAAATATTTTAATTTACTTTATACTTGCCAAGCGAGTTTTCTAAAAATTTCTTTGTACACATTATTATTATTTACCCAAAGTAATCCAATTTAAATAAAGTTGAGCCACCCTCTACTTGAGTTTGTACTAATGTAGGAGGTGTTACTTCATAATATCCTCTTGATTTATAATGATCTCTAAATGCTTGCGTTAATACAGATCTCATCATCAAAACACGTGCTGTCTATAAAGAAAGAGACACATTAATATGAATTTAATAATATGAAATATAATTTGTATTACATACATTTTCACCACGAATCATAATATGTCGGTTATCTAACTGAACATCAGGAAGAGCTTCTTCATTCAAAATGGAATCAGCACCACCAGGTGGAGATCCTCCAATCAATCTCCAAAAATCAGCACATAATTCATGGCCACCGGGTGCCTATGTAAATAGTGAATATTTAAAATAACAATTTAAACTGTTTATGTAACAAATTTACACAAATTCAATCTAATCTTTAATTTTAAGTATAAGAATATAATAAATACATAAAGGTATATAAAAATCATACACTTTTTCCTTCAGGAACGCATTTTAAAGTTCCAAAAAGTTCTACCGATGCTTCAGTAGAAAGAGTTAACGCATCATAAGTTTGACATAGTTTTTCATTTAATACACATTGTAAGAAACCTGTTCCATCTCTTAGCGTAATGAACATGAGGGCTTTTCCTATAAAAAAAATAATATACTTAATAATATAAAAATATTGCATCATACAAGTAATAGACTTTTTTATACCTTGACGTCTCAATCTATGTACCCAGCCATAAATTTTAACCCTTTTGTCTCTATGGCTTAAAGCTTCATGTATCTTAATTCGTGTTGCTTCAGGG
This sequence comes from Odynerus spinipes, assembly GCA_032403825.1. Classification (NCBI taxonomy): domain Eukaryota; kingdom Metazoa; phylum Arthropoda; class Insecta; order Hymenoptera; family Vespidae; genus Odynerus; species Odynerus spinipes. The sequence goes on along the minus strand of JAIFRP010000080.1, from coordinate 380,329 downwards.
AGACTCTTATCTTCTTCAATAACAATTGTTTTAGCTTCTTGTAAGTTCTTCAATCTCTTTTCTTCATCTCCTTGTAGCTTTGCTTGTTTTTCTTCATTCTTATATTGTTCCCTTGTCCAAATTTTTTGAATCTTCTTTAACTGAGATTTACTAGCTGGCTCATACTTTTTTTCGCTATCTCGTGAATCTTGATAGATCAATGGAAACGGCTCTTTACCAGCGTGCCGCATTGCTTGCAAAATTGTTTTGAAAGGCTTTTGTTCCGTACCATCACCAGTTTCGTCGCTCCCATTTTTTTCAGATGTGTAAATTTCTTCTAAAAAGGTATGAAACTTATTATGTTATTATCATAAAGAAAAAATAATATTTATTAACATATGATTAGTGTAACAAAAAGTTACGATATTTTATAGTATTTTTTAATTACATTTTATAACATAAGAGAGTGAATTATATTACAAACACGTGTTATTAAATAATGCATGCACAAGTGAAGTCATCTCCACCTTATGTTATAACCTACCACGTACATACCTAATGTCAGGTTTGCTAAGTTCGGCAATTCTTTATCAGGCATGGTGTTACTTAGTAATTTGGTAATCTTCTATAACAAATATCAACATGATTCATTAAAATTTTGTTGAAATTAATATAAGGTAGTTGTCTATAAGAATATAATGAAGGATCGTATTAAATAAATATTCACTTACTGTTCGAAGAAGATTTGTATAAAATTGCAAATTAAGTAAAAAAAGACTTTGTTTCAATCACGAATACACTATATTACGGCAAAAAAGGTGTTTCGGAATCAAGTATAGTATTCACTTGTCGGTCAATCGGTACCTACACAGAGGTGCACAGAGGTATGTACATTCAAACCAATTCAGCCACTGATGCAACTACATTTGGCTTACCGTCAGCTTCGATAAATTGATTATTGTCGATTGGCGCTACTTTTAAATTGTTATATATTTTTGTTAATAATGTTTTTATTACTATAGTTCACGTAATTGCATATATAAATTATGATGTTATACATTTTTCATTTTTTCTTCTTCAAAGAATATAATAATTTCTATAGACTAAATTGAAACGTTGTTATAATGTATAAACTAACTAATTAATTATCCTATAACGTAATTATAGCTAGTGACTGTTTAATTAATTATAGTGACGTGTAAAATTCTTTTAAAGCACAAATGCATATACATTTTGTTCTTTAATCGCTATTTATTTTCACGTAGTCATCTGCAGTAAGTAAACGACCAATCAGATCGTAGCAGCCATGACACTTTCCTTTGCGCGGCAGTGAGGTAGCCATTATAATCGCGAAGCAAAGTGAGCATTTATTGTTTTTACATTTCCACCTTTTCAATTATTAACATTATAGATTTTCTATTCGAATTGTGCACAAAACAGTTTTATCTATTTCCGTAAAGTATTATCACTTTCCTGACATTTAACATGTCGTGTTTTTAACCAACTTCGAAAAGGAGGAAGAGGTTAACGAACGATATCTTGTTCATTTCTTAACCGTAATATTTTACAAGTTTCACTTAAAATGGATATTCGATATTTTCAAAGTGAGTATAACATATTTAATTAATTACTTTACGCATTATTATAATATCTTCATCATATAAATAACTTAATAACCATCACTTTATCAAAAAAAATCGCATTAATATTTAAATATACTGATTAAATAACACGACAAATAATTTTAATATAAATTTGAAATCTCGATACCGTTGCATATATTTTTACGACTCTCCAAGGTATCAACGTTTTAAGACTTCCGAGATTTCTAATTTATTAAAAATGATTAAGCGTATAAAAATATAGTATTCAAGAATATCCGACTTAAAATAATATTCAAAATGATTACAAGTTTCTCTGATATCGATCACTCTATCAAAAACATTCGTAGAGTCTTCCAAATAGTACTTCCTGTCCGGAATAATTTCGGCAGAAAGCTTCCGAAAAGTATAGAAATAAAATCTATAAATCAGCGCAGGGTTGCGTCTCCAACATCGGCACCGATCTCTCTACTTTTCTCGCGCATCGTGCATCCTCTCGAGTGTAAAATTCTTTTCCGCGTAGGATCTCGATGGACGTTCCGGGTGCGTATAAATAAGTATGCTTGGCCGTTCGTGAAGGGCCAGCCGGCGCCTTCCAAGCATCTATTTTCGCCGGGAACAGGAAGAGATGAGAAAACGCGCACTCCTTCTCTTCGTCTTCTTTTTCACCATGTGGGAGAAAACAATGTACTCGGTGCGTACATTGACATACATTACATATAAATCTCGTATACTACTTGCGTGCATACAGTGTGCATATCAGCAAGTTATGCGAAATAAAAATATATTTACTAATATGTTTACTTGTTATTATATATATATNNNTAGTAAATATTTAATACACGTATAGAAACAAATATACACGAAAAGAACACGCGCATTACACGTTCTGTTTAGTGTCAGCCTTTTTCCTCGTCCGCTTCTTCGTGCCTTTCGTCGATCGAACGCGCATGCCCACTCGCCGTTTCCACTCCGAGATGTACATCGCTGTAAATACGAATGCCGAGACGATGTTGCCTACTGAAAATAATCACGAGAGAGAAGGGACACGATACGGAGTCGTGTCTTCGTTCATCGCGCGTCGCGACGCCACAAAGACGATCAACGGGCATCAACGTCCCGATTTTCGCCAATTCCGTTTCCAATAGCAGCTTTCCCCCCCCTGAACATCGTATCGATAGGTGTAATCCTTATGTCGTGTAAATTTTTGTTAACTCGAGTGAGTCGACGGACTTATTAGAATCGATCGTGATTTCATCGTGGTACTTGGGTTTCGATTACAAAAGAGGTTCTTCAGAAGGGAAGTGAAACATTTTTAGGTGTGTCAGGATCGCGGTGTATCATCAAATTGGCGCTGAGCAAAAACGTTCGGACTTTATCGTGAACATTTGCAACTCCATTTTACCCATTCTGAAGCAAGATGTGATACTAAAGGGACTCGAGTTATTTTTCTTTTTCTTTTCATCAAAACAAGACTGTTTTACATAATCGCGAGAGATGGACGTTCCATCTGGAACGATTCAACGGAGTCTACAAACGAGCCGATCGACATCAATACCCGCCTTTGAGATTCAGTAATTCCATTGAACATTGTGAATACTCGTTGTTCGTAAAAAACGAACAGTGGTGAGACTACGCGCAGGGCATTTTTCAAAGGTCGGTGATAATCCACAGACGCGTGCTGCTCCGTCCACGAAACTCTTCAGGATAAACAGCGTCCGGATAAACCAAATTCCTGATCAATAATTGTTCAGCAAGCCTTCCCCTGTTTTCTCGGCTCTGCCAGAACGTCGTTTACGGTTACACGAAACCGATAAAAAATTTACGAATCACGAGACCCTGCCAAAGATCGCTGCAGCTTCTTGGATCGTGCAGCACCGACCTCAGGTTTCAACGCGCGTGTGTATGTGTGCGTGTACATGTATATATTAATATCGTTATTATTACTATTATCGAATATAACATTCGATACAGTCGGTTGCAAATGAAAATGGCGAAAAACGGTAGACCCATCGAGGAGCGTAACATCCACGAAGTTGATAAAAGAGTACGAAAAGACATAAGAATTGGTAAAAGTAAAGATAAATACGAGGAAACCGATTTACCGAGTCCACCACCCGATCCCTGGTCATCCCCGAGTTGCACGCAACCCGCTCAGAGTCCATCCGCTGAGCCACCGCGAGAAGAGGACGACATAATCGCTTATTTAGCGGGTATTCGTACACCACCGTGCGATAGTCGGAACTCCGATTGTTTATCAAGGAATTCAGCGACTTCGACGATGGCCGTGACCAGTCTCTACACGGAGGAATCCTTCGAGCAATTGGACAGGCTCTACGACATGGCGGAGCAGATACTGGAGCTTCGCGATCGCAGCTCGAAATTGTTCAGACGCGTCAGAGAGCTGGAAAGATTGAAGGTACTACGAACAGCGGATTTACGCGCGGAGAGAGCGATTTTTGCTAACGAGGACATTAGCAGCGATCTCCCGGACGAGGATGCCGGTTTTGCCGAGTCCCTATTGGATGCGATCATATCCAGCAGTCGAGATTCACAGCTTCAGAGACGAAATCCAAGATCTCCCTATTCGAGACAAAGGAGTCACTCGCTAGCCGTGTCTGAACAATCCTTGCCACGATCACCAAATCTCGGTAATCGTTCGTCGCTAGGTATAGAGAAGACCACCTTCAGGAACGAAGCGTCGGGAGCACCGAAAGTTTCCAAGTGGACCAGAGTAAAGGCTGCCTTCAAGTGGGAGAGAGCCTGTCCAAACGATGTGACAGATTCGAACGTCGAGCAGACACCAACGACGCCGACTACGCCGACCACGAAATATCTTAGAATTCCAGACATTTCATCTGGGAGTTGGTCCGGCTCCATTCTGTCTCCCAGCACTGGCGAACTCTCGGCACCCTCCACGCCGATCGGTCGACCCTCCTCGGCTTCCTCTTCCAATGAAGATGTATTCGATCGTAAGATTTAAGAATTACATGTTTTTTTATTAGATTGTCTTTTTTATGAGATCGATAAGCCAGTCAATCTTTAGGGGATATTTGTAGGAGCGTTTCTTCGGTTTTTTATTTTCTCGTCTTTTCTTTCCAAATCAAAATGCTGTGTTACTCTCGCGTTTGAGTTATAGATTAAAAAACAATTTCGAGAAAGAAAGTTTTGGCATAGTCCTTCGAATTGTGTAGTATTAGAATTTTTTTAAATTGCTATTTAATATTTTAGAAACAAATGTCATAGATTTTAAGCTTCAAAGAAGTGTACAACAAAATTTAACTCTTTCGATTCTACAAATTACAGTAGCCTCTTAAATATGTTCTCGGTATCTTATAAGCTTTTATTTAAATCTGTTATTTTACATAATAAAATGATTGAACAAAATGATTGAATACAATTGTTATGTCGTAGGACAACGAAAAAACTTATCCGAGCCCGCTGATCGGCGAATCTCACGAGCGAAAGAAGGTTCGAAGAAAAACGAGTCTACCGTACGTAGCCAATCACCTGAAAATGATACTACAGTGACGACCAATGACGATGCTATGCAGTATGCGAGCGAGGTACGCGAGGTAAAAGATCTTTTGCCAAATTACGCGAGGAATTTGATATCACTTAGGTATATGTAGAGCTTGGCTTACGTCGGATTAAACGATCAAGGTCCGCTTCGGACAGATGCATCGTTAAATATCTTTACGGATTCGTGAAGCGAGTCATTAACGAGGCATTTTTATATTTGTTCATTTTATGACTATACATACACTACCGGTTAAAAGTTTGGAATCACTACGTATATTTAGAGAAATAGGATATTTATAAGAAAAAATGTATGCTTTTAAAGTAATCGAAGAGAAAAATTTATGACTAGTATGTTTTACATTTTGTATTATTTTTTTTTTGTTTATTAAGGAATGAGTATTCTTTTTTTAACACGTTCAATCGCGAGAATGGTGACAAAATATGATAAATGTTCGATTTTTACGATTCACCGGTCAACCAATGGGAATCTAATATTTTACTACTCGAAGCTTATTGGTAAACAAAAGGATCATGGGTTTGTATATAAACTGACAACAGAGTGTCTTTCCCGGCAGTAGGAAAGTTCTTTTCTAGCAGTGCTTTACGTTGGGTGTATAAACTATACAAGAGCATTATGGACATAAGAAAATTCTGAGACCTTTTAAAACGTAATTCCGCTTGTTAATATTTAATATATAAGACTACATAACAAAATTACACGCAATATTTGTAATGAACTCACAGAACACTGGTTAAGAACCACTACACTAGAGGCTCAGAGAATACATTTTTTGAAAATAAAATAATTTTTTCTAGAACAAAGAAAACGTCTCTAAAACCATTAAATGTTCTAGATAAATTAATCTCTTATGGTTTAAAACATTGTATTAACAGTTACAGGGTTTTGTAGTCATCTCAGAAAAGAGTTGTACAATCTCGAAGATCGTACGAATGTTTTTTTTGGAGTTACCATAAATCTTAGCAAGAGAACATGAAAATATCTATCTGTTTGGAAGACTACCCATGTAAAAGCTCCTGCCCAGACATCGTATCCCTTCTGGTAACAAAGAGGGAAAATTCCAGGCGTTTCGCCTCGAAGTTTCGCGGAGTCTGCGAAAATTCGTATACGCGGAATTTTTCTCTTCCGCGACGTGTCGGTGTGTGCGCGTGTCGATTTAAAAATACATCGGACAAACACGCGTGGGGTACACCCGCGTCTGTTGAATATGTTCAACTGACACCGATCGTACTTCTTGCCGTTAACGGTTTGAATTGTTGATCGCACGTAGGTACCAAAGCTAAACGTAACATGTCTTAGCGATATACCTTTGAGATTGTTGGCGAGTCGCCCGGGAAAAGTCAATCGTAGGCAAATTGTATCGTGCCATTCTGAAATTGCATCTTTCTAAGCATAGATACGCTATTTTATGGATCTAAAGAGAACTGTTCTGTCTGTAACTGTTTACATGTTACGGACCAAACGGTACAGTGGATCCCCCTATAACACGGTAGGTGGGCTTCTTAAAAACGTAGTATTATGCGAATTAGCGTAGAAAATAGAATCGTATAACGTGCTTAGGAAATTAGGGAAAGCTCTCACGAGACATCTCGCACCGAAATTTATTATTTATTGTGATTATATCTTGCATAAAAATGATAATTTTTGGAATTAAATACCATGTTACATGGGAGTCGATTGTATCGTGTTCTCCAAAATCATTTCGTAAATCATCTACATGGCATAGTTCGTTTCGAATGACGCCAATATTATTTCTAACCATTCGTCAATAATTGAAGCCGTAACGAGGAGTGTATATCGCGAAAATGCCGAGATATAATCCGTTTCGTTGAAAGGATAGGAAAAGCAGTGGTAACGATTTATTTTCAGCGTACGCGAGATTCGCGTTAGCAACACTTCACGAAAGTTTCGCGTTCCTCGAAAAGGCAGTGTAGGTATCGCTTACATCGATACGTCCTATGGCACGCGTACCTATGGCATTATCCCACATTTATATTAAAATTTGATTCTCTTCTTTTCCACAGATCAATCAAAGCAAACCATTGATCCGAATCACGACGGAAAGTACTCCAGAACCTCAAATCGAGACATTCGATTCGAAATCTTCGTCGAACGTCGAGAAAGATACGGAAATTACGCTGAAAAAGCCAACACCGATTTTGACTATCACGATACCGTCGAACGAAGAGGAATTCAGAAATGCTTCCTCGCCCGAATCGACTTCTCCGCTTCCTTCCAGCACGCTTGATTCCGGCCAAAGTTCACCGCATCGCGCGAAGATTCGTCAGGGTGGCCACACTCTCGCGGAATTTAAACGACAGGTAGAGCGAACGAAAGACTTCGAGAATATCTACGTGATCGCCTTTGAAAACTTGTTTTTTTCTCGTGAATCTTTCAGCGATCCATAATGGAGGAGTCGTCGGCTCCAAAAATACAGAGAATGGATTCTAAGTGGAACAAAGTTAGACGGGCTTTTCTATCCAATGCTGCTTTCAGCGTTCCACCGAGTCCGGTTAGAGTAATAGGAAGACAATCGTTTCTTCAAGATGGTAAGATTTATTTTTACTCGTTTATCGGTAAATTAAATAAGTTTTTTTATACAAGCCGTATATTGTAATACGAACCGTTTATCGTGAAAATGGGGTACCTACATTTTTTGACAAAATTTTATTTTTTATTATTTTTATTATATTAATTTTTTTTTATTTTTGCTTTTACTCAATACGAAACTTTAGCTTACTTTAAATATATCATTAATAAAGAACAAACAGTTACTCCACTTTCGTGATAATTGGCTCATATGTTATATTACATTTTATTTCTCCAGTTTTTGAAGAGTGTTTAAGCATTCAGTCAAATATCGAGAGAGCTCTTGCATCTCCGACGCATGAGTTTTCGTCTCTTCGTTTAATGCCTCACAATGGCATTTTAAAATATAATTTCGAAGTTTTTTTACTTTGTAAAAGTTCATCCTCGCTTCGTGCTTCACTCGCTCTAAAATCTTTTCGGCTTCCACCATGTTATCGAAAAAACGCTTTTTAAAGACCGAAGGCGAGCCTTCGCAATTGCAAAACAGTGTCAGACCAGAGGCTTGTTGAAGACATTGGGCGGTCTCTGTTTCTATTTCGATCAATTTCGATTCGATTTGCTCGAGACTCGGCGTTAGCTCGGATTGTAAAGCGAAAAACGTATTTTTTGCACGATCCTTAAATCGTAGCACCGTGATTCGTATTCTGGAGCCGAAACAAGGATCTAATTGTATCAATTGTTGGAGTTTCTCGTCCACGCCATACGATATATCTTTCAGCCAGCGACAAGCGCCATTTTTGTCAGAATTCGTCTCTTTTTTTAAAGATTCAATGATCGCTTCTTTTTCTTCGTTAACGAATTTCGATACTGCTTCGATCTTATCTCTCACTCGACTGCGTGCTTCTTCGTACTCCGAGATTATGGTTATAGCTTCCCACTGAAATATAAAAACTCTTATGTTGTAAAGTGGTTCAGGTCATGCAGCAGTAGTTAAAAAAAGGAAAATTTATGATTATTTAGTATCATAATTCTATGTATAATTTCAATAGATATTATTTTACATTTCTAACAAGGAACAAATTCGTCTTACTTTGAATTCAGGAGGCTGCTTTTCACGAGCTATCTCTGCACAACTTTTCTTCGGATATCGTGTGAGAATTTCGGCATTCTGCTTGCACAAATCATATGGATTTGTTTGATACTTTATGATATTGCTGTCCGATTTGTTTCTCTGGTTACAACGCAGTGTTCTATCGAGAAGTTTCACATGGTGAATGGACAGCGGAAGTTTCGACACATTATAGAAATTTCGATTTGTTGCGAAAACGTAGAATTTAGATGCCAACATGCCAAAATTAAATGATTAGGTTAATTTTCATTATAAAACAAATGGCGCACACGAACGAATGTCGAACCGTTGACGATGCAACAATAAGAAGAAAAAGAATGTATCGTGGTTATTATATCGTAATTCATGATACATAATGTTAGTACTATGTTCGAACTGCAATATTGAAAACTATACAAAATTGTATGTATTTTTTAGAATCGGAAACACCTAGAGCTCGCAGTTGCAGTGGCAGCGTAGATGACTTAACCAAGAACTCATTAATGTCGAACAATCAGTTGGAAACTCGGAGAGACTATCAAGCGTTGCGCGAAAAATTAGGCGCTGAGTTCCATCAGAAACTAATCGAATGGGAAAGATTAAAGAGATCGACAGGAGGCAATACGAGAAGTACTCGAGATACATTTGCTTCTAGCAATGGTATATAATATTATCAATATTGCATATTCTTACCAATGTAAAATTTAAAATGTGTTTGTTCCCGATTTCTTTATAAATTTTATTATCTAGCCGAATGGGACATTTTTACTCTAGTCTCGTTAATTTTTTTAAATGTCCCACCAGTCCAGCAATTTTTCATAAATGTTTTCTCATTTCAAGGAACAACACCAAGTAGTCCTCACGAGAGTTTGCTCCTCACGGAGGACAGACTGGATCCAGAATTCAAGAAAAAACTTCAAGAATGGAAACTCTCGAAGAAGGGACGTCGAGGAAGCGCTTCTATAGAACCTCAACGCGTCAATCGACGACGTTTAACGGATTGGCAGCTCTGGCGATCTCCTTCGAAACCGGAAACGAAAAACCAAGAACTGATGGAACCTCGGCGTAGCTGTGGAAGCGTTGGGAGTACCGGTAGCGTTGGCAGCGATTGCAAACCAAATTTGTGCGAGGATTTTGTCAGAAGAATGGAAGCTTGGAGAAGACTCAGCGAAGCATCGAGAAGATCATCATCGGCTAGATTAGGCGTTAATTCTGATACCGTAGACGAAACAGAGTTCATGACTCTGGACAGAGTCCTTACCATTTTTGGAAACCTCGGACAGGAGATTCACCAGAACGGCGACTGGCTCGAACAAAGTTCTAAGTAAACATTATATTGCGATTATTAACGTTTAACCCATTCGAGATCGGCTTCTAACCAAAAGACCACGGGTCTCGAATGTGTTAAAACATTTGGATGAAACTTTTTAGGGTCAATAATTGATTTATTGTTCGTTTAGGTTGGCCGAAAAATCGCGAAGTTTCAAGTCTGGTAACGAGATCTTAATACGGACATCGGTTGGCTCTTATCGTTTCGAAGGTATTTCTCAAGAGTTCACTCGGAAATTGTACGATTGGGAAAAGTATCGTGGAATATCCCCGAGATCTTCGACGTTTCGTTTGTTGGGTCCAGCTTATGCACCTTTTGTAGGAACCGTCGACGAGTCAACGACAACCGTCACCCCAGCTGCGGGAGGTTAGATTCAGTGCTATTTTCTAGAGAAAAATTAACATATTGAGTGCCACAATGGTCATTGGTGACCGACATCCGATTTTGCAGATTGTGTTTGAAATGTTGATAAATTTTATTATTTGACGTGTTAAACGAATCCTGCAGCTTCTATTTTCTGATTACAGATGAAGAAGTCTTTCTTGGGGGCATAAAAAGATCTAAATCAGTTGGAAGTATCGTCGAAGCTAGCGAACGGACGGAACCGTTCATTCGTCGTTCCGCTAGTCTACATTCGTTGGATTATTTAGCCGAAAAGTTGGAAGACACTGACCTGATGGCTGATTCTTCAGCACCTGGTAAATAATCCCAATTAAATGGAATGCGGGTAACCCCTATATAATACTCTATTATATGGGGCCTATCTCTACTTGTTATCTATATCAGTGTTTTTCAACCATTTTTATCTCACGGTATACTTGAATTTTATACATTTGATGCAGATGGGTCAATGATCTTTAAAAATGTTCGCAGTTCGTCTAAAATCCTCTCACGGCACATCAGTTGAAAATCACT
>JAIFRP010000080.1:344898-363728 GCA_032403825.1 Odynerus spinipes | reverse complement strand
TAATAGATATACAGCGTGATGAAAAATACATTATACGAAATATATAATTAAAATGTTAACATCATCTTGAAGACATGGCTGAACGAATGAACTGATAAAGCTTGCCGTACTGGTTCAAGAGAAAGGGGAGGGGAATACGCTCTCGTGTCTTTGAAACCCTTCGATCGAATTAAGCGGATTTCATTCGGTCTCCGACGAGCAAACAAATCACTCGACCGAGCGCGTTAGGTTTTCTTCGTGCGTGTAATACGCCGATTGTGTGCCCCGTGACATTGGGAGCCGAGAGCCGTTTTAGCGGGGGGACCATGGGAAGAGTTGTGCTTTACGACGCTACGATTTTTGGGATTCAGTAAACGGCTCGTATAAAAATTATGATAATTAAAGTATACTGTGGAAGTTTAATTATAGGTTCAAGTTTGCAGTAAGACAAAAAAGGGTTGGGCAACGGTACCTTATACTACAACCCTTCGCCGGTAACATAGATTCCGCGATCGCGTGTTTATATTTTTCCATTTTGCTCACTTAGCGATTCAATGTAGTCGCTGCTTTTACAGCTTCGCGAAAGGAGAAAAACAATATTTATCGAGCGACTTCTTTCACATAAAGGGCGTTTTATTATCCTGAAAGAATAAGAGGATGGCTACGAGGAGAGAAAAATTTTCCCAAGAAGCACCGAATAGAAAATACGAAAGGTAGAGAGAGAAAGAGAGAAAGAGAGATCCCCGGGATCCGAATCGGGATCCTTTACCGATTTACGAGCTCAAAGAGTCGGACGCGCAGGATCATCGAGAAGTTGCACAATGGGCGGTCGTGTTTCTGGTTGCGTTCGCCGGGATCGGCCTAACGTCTACCTGCATTTTATAATCCGGAAGCATTCGCGGAAGCACGCCTCGAGAGTCGAAATGTCAAAATGGGGCCATTGCATTATTGACTACGCATAAAGGGAGTGCGCACGGAAGAATTTTAATTCCGATACCGATCACCCTTCGTGGCTTTTCGTTATTTTTTTGCTCAATAGACTTTCCGTTGAAAGGACCACCCCATCGAGCGTAGGCGCGAACTTTGGGAACGAAATGGACCACTTTGCGAATTGTCGAATAACGATGATAAAATGAAAGTTCGACCGATAGAAATACTAGTAACGATCATATAATAAGAAATTTCTTTCAGAATAGTACGATGAAATGTTGAAAAGAGTAATTAGTGCTAGACTGTTAAAATAAACATCCTTTTAGACACAGGGTTCATGCGCCACGTGCGAAACACGGTAGGCATTTGTTAAGTGATAAAAAACAAATGTATTATATACATAATAGGCGACGATGACTCATGAGAATTATGACGCTAACTTCCAAAAATTTCATCATATTCGTCTTTCATGCGGTCTCTTCTCTAATATTGAAATAAAAATTATTTTTTATAGATCGTCCAAAAATTAGGATATGATCGGTGCAATTTTAATAATATTATGACAGAGTAAACGATAACAGATATTAATAATTCTAATCAATGAAGATGACAATTTTCATAATACTAAATCTAAACGATGAAAGATACATATGTATTCAAAATAACTAAACTAATCAACTATATCCGATCGCCTCTACTTTATCATAGTATTCGAAGAAGACCCAACACCATTGTTCGCCATCATTGAAAGATTTTGCGACTCGAAGAAAGGAAGAAAAGAAGAAAGGGTAGTGGCTGCAGAGACGAAAGAACGTAAATATCCCTGGCGAACGATTAATTATCCGAGGATGTAAGAAGGTTTATCACGATATCGCTTTGAGAAAGAGAACGGTAGTTGCTCGTTCGAGCGAGTGGCCGAATCGCCAATGTCAAAATACTTTCGGTGATGGAGGGTGGGTGGGGTAGCGAGAACGAGTAGGATGAAGCGAGATAGAGAGAGAAATAAAGAGAAAGAGAAGGAAGAAGATGAAAAGGATCGGAGTGAGATGGACGAGAGGACAAACGACGCCGCATCGTTGTCTGATCGTGGAGATTGCTTTATTTGAGAGACGGTTTAAGTTAAGCACGGGTAGCTCGAGAACTCACCGCGAATACCTAACGTTGTCTCGTCTCGAAGGAGGAGGGGGGAGGTCGCATTAAGGCGTAACGCATTAAGCATCGAAATAATGTAATCTCGTGGTCGGGATCAAGCGATAAATATAATCGGTCCGTTGAAATTTGTCGGTGGTGCGCATTCGGCCATCTCCCCCACACCCACCCCCACCACCACCGCACCTGTGTGTTCGCCATCTTTTCTTCTTCTCTTCCTCTTTTTCCTATCCGCATCTTTAGGGCTGCCGGGTACATCCGGTCTTATCGGGTGAAGTCGATCAAAAATTTCGATCTCACCTTGCGATAGCTGTTTTGTGTTTTTCATTCTTCGCGATAGAATTCTTTTCCAGTCGTTGCTACTTGTCGAAGAATAAAGTTTCTTGGGCGGTGTAAACTGTATCAACGCTTGGGTATCTACGGGAATTCCCGTCATAAGCTTTGCCACCGTAAAGATAATTGCGGGTATTCCCGTCTATTTCTAAGTGCAATAACTACAGCAATTTCTATTTCTATTTACTTGTTTACAGTAAATCCTCGTATAACACGGTTAAAAAATTAAGGGAATCTCATACAAGACCACAGATGGCGAGAATTTTTTATTTTTATATTACACAAAGAAAAATAATATTTCCAATGTAATTTTGCCTTTTTGCACTAATATATATATATATATATATATAACATATTATTTAGGAATTCAACCACTGCGTTATATGGCGATCATTTCACTACCGTCAGCGATCTTTTTGTCAAATTCCGTAACCCAATCTAATCTCGACTACAATAGTTTACCATTCCCTTCCATTTGATTCCAGCTGCGAATCGCACGAAGCCTCGTCGCGATGAAGAAGACCGGACAAATCTATAAGGAAGAGAAGGAGAGAAGAGAAGAAAAAATAAAACGTAAGAAGGAAGCGAACGAAACAGTGCGCGTCCACTTATACGCTCGGCCAAGTATTACAAAGCGGCCGATTCGGTGCACATATAAATCAGTCGACTTTCGACGAGGACGTACACGTCGCTATTCTCTCGCGCGACAAACTCGCGCAAAAGTCGAAGACTCTCTCTCTCTCTCTCTCTCTCTCTCTCTTTCCTTCTCTCGTTCTCTTTTTCAAGGTAGAATCGATCGTTCAATTTGAAGCTCGCGGCTGTGGGATCGTCGCTAGGCAGGGTGGTCCGATATTCCTGTCGAACGTTTGACGTCCACATCGAGTAGTCCGTTTTATCGGAATATCTTCGTTTCAACCTTTGAAGTCGCTCGTAGACCCGCTATGGAAGCTCTTTTTGCGGTCACTCCTCTGTCTTTTCACGATGCAAAGTGTTTGCAAGAGTAAACGTAGAGCCTCGGTAGACGCGCTACGATTTTTCCCCGAACGGCTGCATCGTAAATAGTCGTAAGTGATTTATAGTAGAAGATCGATTATCCGGACGCAACCATAAGAACTTGTTCAAAATTAACTTCTTTATTCCAAAAATTCCACGGGAGTAGCTATCGTTCTAAGAACGACGCTGGCTTCGGGCAAAAGCGGAATTCGAACGACTTTCCGCGGTAGTAACTCAGTTGGATGGCAGCTTTCAATGCTTTTCAAGATCACCGGGCTATCATTTCGTTTAATTTATATACGCGGACGCGCGAGACTCGGCGGCTTTCTTCTGTCGTAAATTTTATCATCGCTATTATCGTCGAGCGGTGCATACCAAATTGCAGTAGACGTCTCTTAAGTAGATATATTAATAGGTATTTCTCATTTAAAGGTTAACGTCGTGTCACTACCGTGGGCGGATTTTTCTTTCGAAGTCTTATGACTCAAAATATAAAGGACTGTAAGTTTTACATGCATCCACTTTTTCTGTAACGAGTAAAATCGCACTTATCTAAAAGTGTGATCCTTTTGGAGTAAAAATTCTGACGTGACGTTAACTTAATTATAAATGAGAAATACTTTAATTTTAGGTGACATGGATTACTCAAATTTTTAAAGCAAAGATCTATACATAATGAAGTATATTTAATTACTTTTTGTGACACTCTTGACATGAC
This sequence comes from Odynerus spinipes, assembly GCA_032403825.1. NCBI lineage: Eukaryota > Metazoa > Arthropoda > Insecta > Hymenoptera > Vespidae > Odynerus > Odynerus spinipes. The sequence goes on along the minus strand of JAIFRP010000080.1, from coordinate 359,626 downwards.
TGCAAGTGGATATCGTTTAAAGGCCAGAATTTTTTGGTTATATTGAAAATCTTACCATAGATTGGATTATCTGACGAATCAAATTGAAAAAAGGAAATAATTTTATTGTCTAATAAATTTAGAGTAATTTTTGTTTATTAGCCGATTATATTATTTCATTACCAGTTACGTGAAACGAATAAAGTGATTATAAATAAAAATTAGAAAGTATCGACCGAGATCATCTCGATGTAACGCGTCGGAGTCACGTAAGATCCTATTACGAGCTCAGCCTGAGACTTTTCAGACGAAAGTTGGAGCTTCATAGATTCGCTTACGCGATAGACGCAAGTGATACCCACTTTGAAAATTTGAATATCTTGGGAAAGAGCGACTTTGCGAGAAGGCACAAAGAAAAAGATAGAGAGAGAGGGAAAAAGGAGGCACCGTCATCGCCGTAGGAAAAGAAGGTTGCAAGTTCTCAAATTGCGATGAAACCGGGCACCAAAGTGTCGCGCTGGTTTCGTATGACGGCCGGACCACCGATGACGGTGATGTTCCTTCTTCATCGAACATCCTTGGACCATCCTCAAACTCGCTAATTTGTATGTTATGATTTTCTGAAGTTGATACCTCTAACTCGATATTAGTCTTTTAAACCCATACCTACCAAATCGATTAGGTTTAGGTTAAATACGAAAATATATTTAACGATGAACACGATAAGAGGAAAAGGGAAAACTTTGGAAAAATATCAAACGAATTTGTCTGGAAAAATTTTATTCGCAAAAATATCACTCTTTTTGTTTTCGTCGATTACGTCGTTATCTCGATTACAATAAATTACATGTAACGCTATATAATACAAATCTTAGTCGATCTTACTTATCGCTTAATAATTAATCAGACTATCGTACAAAATATACAAGGTATCGGTGGGTGATTCTATGTACAGGGAATACTATTAGTATACGTAAGAAGATTACACGCAACCTTCTTCGCGCGGTCTCATTTATCACAACTCGAACTCGAACTCTGACAAATGATTATTATCGGGACATCGACGCGTTAGCTTTATTATTCGAAATAATACTGATATTTTCGTTTTCCACGAAGTACATCGATCGATGTACATACAAGCGAGCTCGTTCGATCGTAGCTCCAAAAAAGATCGATATTTAAAAGTCGAGTCCTTGAAGAACTCTCTTCGATAGGTTACTTTAACCAACGTTACTGTCTCTTTAAAATTCTTTCGATGAAATCAGACTTGAGCCAAGATCCACGAGCGCAGTATCCACTTCCACCAAAACGATCGTTATTGTAGAAGATCGTATAACGCCGTGATGTAAGATTGTGCCATCTGAAGAGTCTCGTACTTGGACAACTGCCTGTCGTTCCCGAGCGAAGGCAAATAGGCTCTCAACCTGTCAAAAGCCTTGTTCAGATTCTGCATCCGTCTTCTCTCTCTGGCATTGGCAGCTAGTCTTCGTTTCCTAACCGTCGTGGAGCTGACGTATTTGCCTCGTCTCCTCGAATCTCGTCCAGTAGCGGTACCATTGCCAGTCGGATCAGGACCGTCGCTCGTCTCTTCGTCGTCGTCGCTATCAGCGTCCATTGTCCTGTCCGAAAGACCACTGGAGTTGCTAACGACGCTACCGCGACAAGATTGAGCCTTATCGTGTTCAGCTTCTCCATCGGCATCCACGTCTAATTCTTCTCCGAGTTCCATATTGTCCAAACGCGAGGATCGCGTTTTTCCAACCACGACACAACCGGTACCATTGGCCATTCTTTTGCTCGTATATCTCTGCTCCTCCGTTGTCCCGGACAGTAGACGATAAGAGGTGCCGCCGATGATGTTGGTTTCTGGCTCCGAAGAGATCGAGAGTGTCGTGGCGGGACTCACTGATCGTAAACTCGCCGTGGGACTCGGTGTGTGCCAGCCGTCGCTTCTGTTACTTTCGTACACCACGCAACGGGGTACGGCTAAGGTGCTCACCGGAGGGAGGCCGGACTTATTTTTGGCGTAGCTCGTGTAACTCGGTAATTCCAAGTACGTACAGGATCCAACTTCGTCCTCGCGAGGTGGGAACATGTAGCCGTAGCGGAACATCTCTTGGAGCTCCATTGCACGAGAAGATTAGGATAACGTCACGCTGGAAATTCTTCGCCGCACTGTTTCCAAGTCCTTTTACCGAGAAGTAAAATAAGAGTCGGCTCTAACGGACAGAGATCTCCAAGCTTTTTCTTCCTCCACACTATGAGTCTTCTAGCAACGAAAAATCGGTTTTCTCTTCGTCGAAGATATCGTATCGTACGCGAGATGGAATGGTCTTCCGATGATTTGAAACGCGTACGCGCCGAGTCGGCCCTCGGGGTGATTCTGAAGTGCAGTGGAAGCGCGCAGGGGCTTTATGCGTTCGAGCGGCAGGCACCCTCGTGGAGCACGTGCCGCAGAACCAATCGGAGAACGTTCAGCATCCCCACCACTTTCTTAGTGCGTTCTTAAGCGCGGACCAGGTCCGGTACGCGTTCGGGTACCGCAACAGGTGGCCCGGCGCCTACGACGGCTACACAGGAAGGGAGGAGAAAGAAAGAGAGACGGAGAGCTCGGGAGTGTAGCCTTTGCGTTCTCTGGGAAAGATCTCTCTCTCTCTCTCTCTCACTCCCTCCCTCTCTTTTTCTCTCCCTCTCCCTCTCTCCCTCGTTCTCTCTTTTTCTGTGTTAGGGAGCCATCTCCTTCGAGATCTTCTTCATTACTCGGGGCATAGATCGTGTGACTCTCGATGAAATTCTTCGCGTGAAATTCTCACGGTCTATCGATCGGTTTTGCTCTTTAGATAAGAACGAATCGAGTCCTTTATTTTGAGCGAATAAAGGTTTTAACAGTAGATATTTAGGTATTACAATAGACTCATGTCGAAATATGTAAGAAACGTAATACTTGAAATAGAACACCAGACCTCGGTGGTGCCTAAGAGGTACCCCTAGAAGTGATAAGGATTAATAACAGATATTTTGGTACTACTAGATTTACGTGGACTAAAATCATATAGCAAGCTATTATACAAACTTAATTTCTATCTACCGGTATCATAAATTCTTATTTTTCAACTCTAAATGTTTGCTATTAGACTCACCAAAAATTTCGGTGCATCTGACGAGTTTTGGTAGCGCGAGCATATTTATTTAGTAGCGTTCAGAGATGGACGACGAAGACGCTCGTAAATTGGTTAAAATCTGCCTCCGAAGAATTCGGTGCTCGCAGGCTGCGACGGCTCGGACCGGGGCGCAGGTCCATCTCTCGCGTTGAGCTCGCTCCTTGGAGAAACGGGGATCGTATCTTGCAAAAAGGGTGCAAATACCTTAGGGGCGTAAGGTCCAGTTACATCTTTACTCGCTCAATTAGCGAAAACAGGTAGGATAAAGTTTGCGGCGAGCACGAAGGTGGTCCCGAGGCAACCCGATCTCTCTGTCATTCCCCTTCGGGGGACGCGGCCGTCTTGGATTTCGAGATCGTCCGAACGCTGTCCTAAAATTCTTCCTAAGTAGCGGAACGATAATCCTCTACTTAAAAACCTTTCGTACCTCTTCGTACACCTTCAACGAGGGCGGCTGCACGAGCGCGAGCACCAGCGGCGAGCTTCCTACGAAAAGTCCACGCGATTCGTCCTCGATAACTGCGCTGCTTTTTTATCTTTTCTCTTTTTTCTTTTTTCTTTAACCTTTCCTCGCGACTCTTCCTCGTGTCTCGGAAGACTTGGAACGAGTAAGCCGATGAACGGTGTAAGAAACGATTCCGTTTCCGTTATGCCGAGGCACGAACGCCTTCAAGGTGTATAAAAATTACGTATTACGTTTTTAACAGATATTATTTTTATTTCGTAATCAATGACAATCGTTCAAAGTGGTCTCAGTTTGTAGTTACGGTCAGTTCAATGTTTCGGAGTGTTAAACGTGTAGTTATTGTATCTTTCAATTTTTTTTAAGTTTTTTTTTCGGAAAATGGAGTTGTCTCATTTATAATAGCCAACTTATATCCTATGGTAGATACAATTTTATTAAATTGGATCTTCTTTACGTAACGAGTATTAATTTCTTTTTTAGAAGGAAAAATTAGGCCGGTCGTTCTGGTGGGATACTTCTGTCCGTATCGGTCTCGTCGCGAACCTTCGCGAGATTCATCTTTCTGCTTGGACAGGCGTAATACGAAAATCGATCGGTTTCATTTAATATCGACTCGTTTCGGAATGGAATCGTGGCGGAACCAATAATTAGGACCGCGAGACGTAAGTCCCGCCGCTTGCCCTTGCCCCGTACGGCTATAACTTCACCCACCTTTCTCGTCTACCTGCGCGCGTCCAGGCCGAAACATTCGCTCAACCCGCTCCGTCCTGACGTGCCCGACGTGCCGTCGATTTAGCTCGGTTGAATTCGTCTGGAGGATCCGAATTTTTCAACCGGACCCTCGGTGCAACCTTTTTAAGAACAATTACTGGGATAACGTCCTTCCGGAAGCTATGGAGGGTTCAAAGTGTTCTTCGGAGAAAGAACGTAAGAAAACAATAGGAAATTAGTTAATATAATGAGACACGATAAAGTTTTCCATGTATAGCGGAACTTGGATTATTTGCGAAGCGCTGGTAATAGTCGAGACAATATTTTGAGTATTCATAAGTTATAAAGGTTATAAATTCACTGGGTAGTAAGATACGAACCGTTCAGAAACTAATACGATTAACTCCTGTAAAATTAAATTGGAGATCTATAAATACAGTGTTAATCGCATTGGCTTCTGATAGGCTGATATAATAAAATTAACGGTATAAAAATCCTGCTCTATTTTATGTCTACAGATCCCCATGTGAATTTTACAGAAAGCACGAAACATTTTTCATATTTGTAATCATCTTTATTTTATTTTTTTAATTATTTTACTCAAATAAAACGCATTAACAGAGATACCGCGAAGACGAGGTGGACATTCTTAACATTTTTTATCCACGATGTTATTATCAAGACGTAAAGCTTTACTTTCTTGAATTTCAGGCTAAATTGCGAAGGGGAAATATAACGCGAGAAAGAAAGAAAGCATCGGAGAAGAATGAAAGACGAGAGATATCGTAAGAGAAAAGGATGAGAGAGGATACGGTCGGAGGCGGCCCGAACCGAGGTGGGTCCGGCCACGGTGATACGCCCTGGGCGTGAGTCCAGTAATTAAATACAAAGTGAACTCATTTGTGGAGCTCGGTGGCAAATAACATGTTAGCCGCCAAGTAGAGGTAATTTATGAGTGCGCCGTATGACGCGCCCGCTCTCGGCCCTCCACGAAGTCGCCATTCGCCATTTATGCGTTGTAAGGTCTACATTGTCCTCCATGAATATTCATTTTCAACCGATAGAGACGTAACGCCCGTCGCGGACAAATTCGAAATCGGAAGGGCCTGCCTGGAATTTGGAGGATTAACATTTATTTCTACTTTTCGTTCGCCCTTCGTTCTCCTTCTCCACCTTCTCCTCCTCCTACCTTCGGATCTTCCTCCGCTTTACGAATTTACGCGTCTCATCAATAATTCATCGCCACGGACATGCCGATATGGCCCTGAAATACGCGACTTTAAAAACACACGAACACGTCCGATGAAATATCCGGGGGGAATAAAATCAATAGTTCTTGATCGGCGAGGGTTCTCGAACCTTTTGTTTTTGCTTTTTTAGACTGGACGATGAAAATTTTATAAGTAGGCAATGCACCGGTAGCAACGTTCGTCGAATCGATGAACGATCTGTCTGTCGTTCTCTCGTTCATCTCTACCGTGTAAATCGAGGGATAGTTGTATTTGTAAACGCTCGTCTTTTTTATCGCGTCGTTATCTCACGTCAGCAGTACCGTATAAATTGTTCAAACACTTTTGAAGCACAACTCCAAGAGAATTCGTAAATAGCAAACGCCTTCCGAAGAAGACACAAGATCAAAGAAATTCTACGCTCTACGGCTAACTTTCGTGTTATCAAAAACACCCGAATAGATTGGGTGCGCTGTCGAACACGACAACGAGCGGGGTTGCGTTTCATAGGCAGCTAGTTTCATCCTTGCCGTGTCTACCGTCGTGTCAGACGGACGAAGAAGCGGAGAGGAACTCGTGGTGGGCCTGTTAAGGAGAATGCGTGCCGCGCTGATTCTTGGAATACAATTATCGCATTATCCAGTTCCGCTTTGAAATTCCTCATTTTGTCCTTCGAGGCGCGGCCTGCCGTCGCGGGAGCCATCGTTATACGTTGTTAAAGATCAACGAGCGTGCTACTATACGATGCTTGCGAATTATCTCTCATCGAAAATGGGAAGAAGAAGAAGAAGAACGAGGAGGAGGAGGAGGAGGAGGAAGGAAGAGTCGGGTCCAGTTCACGTCTTTCAAAGTCTCTTTCCTCCGTGTCCCGGTGATGATGCGAAACTACTAATAAGGGCACGGATAGTAAACAATAAACGAGAGACGCGTACGAGCAGCCAAGATTGATAAATAACAGAGAAACGAAGGGGGATCCTATTTGTGGCACGAGATACAACCGAGAGGTGTCTAGCTTCGTTTTTCGAACAATAACCTCGTCGCGATTTCGACGTGTCGTCTCGAACCGCTACATGTGTATTCTCCCTGCGTGTTCCCCAGAACCATGGTTAGGCTAACCATGATGATAATAGACACCTTCGACAAGGGGGTATCTCACGCGAGAATATCGTGAAAAGGGATTTGTAAAGCGATCCTTTTAAAGGGATCACTTTTCGGTAGGTAGATACGTTTTGTCGTTATCTTCGTGACAAGAAACGAATTTAGTTTACCGGATACGATACGGAACACTTTGGGGCGACTTGCTGATTGCTACGGTGATATATGTATCTCTGCGATCGTATAGGTCGTTTATTTTAATCGATATCTCATTATATGCCTAGCGTTTTTACGACAACGGTATCTACGCGGGACGTTATGCCTCTTTGATCCTAATTTCCTTTACCGAACGATCCTTGAAGAAATTAGTCTAACTATAAGACGATAACTCAACGTGTTTCCAGCACACGATTACCTTACCGAGCGCGCTCGCGTCTCGATGTCGATCGTAAAAAGTTGATCTTGCGGTTTCGAAAGAAAGCCACACGCCTTCGTCGAAATCATAAAAACCAACGACGTTAGAAACCAAAGAATCGTCGGTTAGGTTGGTAGAGGTGGTCGATTCGGGACAGAAAAGTCGTAACGTCTTTTAGAGAGGGATAGCTCCTGAGCTTCGAGCTCCTGCTCCATTTCCCTGAAAGCCTCGGACGATTAGCGATTACTCTTAGCCCGAAAATGGCATATCGGTACGTGCTCAAATCACTAGGCGGCGACGTGACGCGATCAGACGCGACGAGAGGTGGACAACGACGGTCGAGGGAAAAAGGAAATAGTTTCACCGTGAAATAAAGTTATTGTCCGTAATCGGTCGTCCTAGTTGGAAAAGAAGAGGCGCCGACGACGACGCGAAGCCTTCGCGCCGGTGGCCGCCACCGGACGTACCGGCGTTTAGAGATACCGATGGACCTCAATTTTTGGTAATACGTCTGTCCCTTGACCATCACCAGAAGCTTATGTTTTTTTCACAATCGATGATACTACCAGACGTACGACAGGATTGTATTCTTCGAAATATATTCAAGAATAATATTTTTAAAAAGATTACATCTTTTGAATAATACCTTGTTCTAACATCTACATATAATAACTTCAAAATACTTTAATTCTATAAAAAGGTGTATGCTGATTTTCTAGTACAAAGAAGCAAAGTAGAATCTCACGCGTCAGCTTCTGCCTTATTATTAGATTTTATTGATTCCTTGTAATTTATAATGCGAAAAACCTTTGTAATGAAAAAGAATTATTTAATTACAAAAAAAAGTAGGTATACATTGACTTTCTATCACGAGAAAGCAAAGTGTAGCCGAATTAGCATAAAAAACTACATGAACAAAAAAGTAGGGTCAGTTACATAGTGATTTAATATTACAAGAAAAGAGGAGAAAAGAAGAAAAAAAATTTGAGCGTCGTTACGGGCGTAATATATGTATTGTAATATGGTAACGATCGGCGTTGGTCAGAACCGTAGAAGGTAGTCGTAATTAACTTAAGCCTAATAGAGCGTTTAGCGTAGGTTAGTTTGGGGTAGGTCCGTTGTATTAGCATAAATCATGGAGTCAAATTCCGGGCGGTAGAAAGAGCGGTAGTTTATCATAGTTTAGAAATGAAGGGGTTACCGTTCTGATACACGTCGCTCGTTATTACGACAGTGCTCGACTCGAATGGGTTTTCCAACGTGCTCGAGCCAGCGTTAAAGTCTCTGACGAGGCCGTGTATACCTGAATATTTCAACGGTTCTTCACTACAAGAAAGGAGAGCGGTAGACGTGTATAGAGACCTGGCTTTTGTTTTATGTAGTATAATAATGACCTAATCTAACACACTTTTTTTATTCCGATGGATTGAAGAATTTGGGAAATAAGCGATAGGGATTGACGTTGCAAGTGGTGCAGGATTTTAGATTGAAAAAAAATTAATAATAAAAATATATTTGCTACTGTGTACCTATATCTATTTATAATATATTTTTTTCCACGGTACTCAAATGAAATTGCTAAACGATCGTACGAACTCCGTAGTTTCGAAGTTAGGGTAAAGTTCGACGGAGAAAAAGATCGTAGTTTCTGACGAGTAGCGTAATCAAGACGGGCACATTAATACTATAACCATAAAATCGCTTATACCCTGTGAACGTTATCGATCTCGAAATAGCGGGCAACAGGATGCGAGGACTGCTTAATATTCAATATACAGCGCAAAAATTGAATATAACGTTACCGGCTGATTGTTCACAAATTCCGCATGCAAAATTTAATGCCCCCGCGACTTGTGTGGTCCCGCATAATATACAAAGAACTTCTTCCCTCGTTTCGGTCTCAATTTTTTCGAGAGAACAATTCGATCGCGAAACGAAACGACGGGGGTGTAAGAGAAAGTGTTATTCTTATTTCAAAAATTCGCTGCGCGCCATTGAGGAGCGAAATTTCACCGGTCTGTGCTGTGTGAAAAAGATCGACTCGTATCGCTTCCACGCCCACTCAGAATCTGTATCCGGATGTGAAAGAATGGATCATGGGGTAAAAGAGAAAAAGAGAGGGAAAGAGAAAGAGGGAGAGAGAAAGAGAGAAAGAGAGAAAGGAAGAAAGGGAAAAAGAGATGATAAATAAGAAGGAAAGAGAGAAAGACAGAGCCAGAGGCAAAGTGTGTGTGTGAGAAAGAAAGAGAGAGAGAGAGAGAGAGAGAGAGAGAAGGTCAAAGAAAATCGAAAGATGAAAATAATTTTTCCGGGTCTCGGGTGGTCAAGCTCCTGGCACCCGCACGTGTAGTCCTGTGCATGGCGGGACAAGATCCTACCACAGAAGGGTTCTCGATCGACGAGAAAACGCGGAAGGTTGGATCCCAGGCTCCTAAAAACGGCGTATGGCGATGATCGTACTTTCACCGAAACCCATAAAAACGCCCACGATCTTCTGACGACGCCGCTTTAGCGTCACGTGGAATTTCCTTTTTGTGTTTCTCCGGAAAATCAAAGAAATCAAGGGTTAATTAAAGGGATACGCATTATAATTTTTTTTTTTATTCTTGGATCTCGGAATTCTAGGTAACTTTTGGCAGTTCTTAATATTTGTGTTGGTAAGTGTTTATAATTCGCGCCTGAGTCGTTATCGTAGCGCTATTGGAAACAATGCAATTGTCGTTTGTTTACTTAAGGACAACGTACGCCACGTTCTCGGCTTCATTCGTTGCCCGGCTCTCGTCCTGTGCGGATCTACCTCCCAAAAGTAAATACAGTCGACCTTTTATAACACTATCGATTTGTTCCGTGCTATATCGAAGACGTTTCAAACGAAATCATAGACTAATAGAAATAAATCAATCTCAATACAAACCCATAGAATTTATTTGGAATATTTTTAACAATTTTCATAGTTTACGCATTTCATAGTTCACACTAGTTGCTGCTATCCGAGAACTAACGGTATCATCACTCCCAATACACAACAATTATAATTTTATCGTATTTTACTATCTTGATGTCTTTTTCACGATAATTTGTTAACATACACTATATTTATAGAACGTTGTTTACGAAATTTATAAAAGGATCATTTATGTCCCACATGACACATCGTATCGCTCGAGTTTCGACGCTCTCCTTCGAAAAGGACTCTGATTAGCAGCGGAGACGGGATAAACGGAACTAAACGGTTCTAAACGATGTTCGCACGACACAATGCAGCAAGCAGCGATCTCTCACGAACGCGACGAAAAAATATTTTCGAGTTTCGCGTTGGCAAAAGCGCCGAGTAGCCAGCAATTCGGACTGGCCATAGAAATGCTAACGCACCTTAGAAACTATCAAAGGAACCGCTTCTTGGCCAATGATCGATCGTGTTCGAATGGAAGAAATGTTGTATAGCTGGAGCTCGCGTGCCGGTGCCGCTCATTGATCCCTGCTATGAGAAAGTTCCAAATTAGTACGTATAACGTTTTTAACGTACCTCTCGACTTCTTTTCTCCTTTCTTTTCTTCTCTTATCTTACCAAAAGAATTCGGAGAACTGACAGTATAAGGAGCCTCGAAACAAATTGTGTGTTAAAAGATGATGCGAATTTGGCCGTTGTACGGCAAACGAGAACGCTCAAATTATCATTTTCCGTCGACAAAATGTGAGGACCGATCGAGAGCTCTCGACTGAGACTTTTTTTGTATCTTATAAACATAGGTGTCTATAAATTCGTATGTAGGGTTCGAACGCTTTCATTGACGTTCTAAAATCTCGCGTTTTCTCGAAGAGATAACAATTTCACCAAAGTTTTCATTAAAAAAGTGACTATTTTATTCGTGCCTTTCCTCGAGGATACATTGTTTCTACAAAATAGTCAGTTTAATTTAATCGAAAAGATTAGACCGCGTGAATTTTCCATTTTATAATAAAAGAAGAGGAGAATAATTTATTAATCGTCCAAGTCTGCTTCAGTAGCTTATAGATCGACACGAAATAAGTTAGATTCCTAATTGAAAAATCATTACTCTCGAGTGTACGCGTATATGTATAAGCATATAAAGAGTAGGTAGGTAGACATAATTTGTCAATTATCACTCGTAGTTTCACGGGCGTCTACGGTTGCGCGCGAGCCGCAACGTTCATTAGCATAATCCTCGAAACCGTCAAGTGTTCGTACCGTGGCTCGCCGCCGGCTTATAATAACAGGTGGTTCGATTGTTAGGAATTAAAGTATCGCCTGGGGTCGGCACGCACACAGTGAGAATCGATAATCGATAACCTGGTAGCCGAATAAACGAAGGTCCGCACATAAATCACGAAGTCGGCACGAGGAACGGGCCATCGCGATCCTTTGCCTTCGATGTTGCGCATTTCTTGAATATGTAAAAATTTTTTGAACATTTTCGCGATATTACCTTCTTCGTTATCGTGCAAAAAAAATGTTTCAAGTTAGTTAATCGTTTTGCCTAAATTTATTTCTAATGGGATTAAACAAGACAGAAAATTTGACCTTCCACTGTTCTTCATATTTCTTCTTTTTAAAATAAGAAAGATTCCCTCGAGGAAAGTGTCGATCTATATTATTCTATAAGCCAACCGTTAGCTTCCAGATTATTCAGCGAAAGATCACTGCTTTCGGAACATCCCCTGCAGGGACAGACTCTTTAAGTCTCCTCGCATTACCATAATTGCTGGTGGATTCGGAGCGACCAGGCGTTTTACGCCTTACATAAACACGTAGGAATTATCGAAGAAACGAGAAGTTAAGAGAGTCACGGCAACGATACAAAGTATTGTGCATATATATACCTAATTCCGATTGAAAATCTCGATCTTCTGATAAAATTAAATAAAACTTACCGTGCAATTAATTCTTTCATAACGAGATATTTGCACCGATTACAGGGTATCCAATATAATGTAACTCGTTCGTATTACTAGCCGAAATGATATCTAGTTTGCTAACTTTACACAAAAGTTCTCCGTATGAAACATTGTATATAACGTAAAATCGAATAAGTGGATACGCCAGAAATTTGAATACCTCACCATTCGATCACCCTGTATAACTTTTGCACATACATTCGGTGCAAGTATAACGTACGATAAACTTCAGGAACCGATCGAAGAAGAAAAAAGGAGAAAGACGGAAGATGACAGGCAGAACGCGAGTGTCAAGTGGAAAGAGGAGGGTTGGGGGTGGGGGGGGAAGAACGAGAGAAAGAGAAAAACAGAGCGAAAGAGAAAGAGAGAGGGAGGTGTGCCATGGCTCGCGTGTTCTCAAAGCGTGACCGAAGAAGAAGAAGAAGAAGAAGAAGAGTCCGGCGGTTCGGTCGAAGGAGAAGCAACGATCGGAAGCAAGTTAAGGGCGGGGAATCGGAATCGAAGACTGGCAGCACGCGCCAGCCACACGCCTGGAGTCCTCGGCCGGTTGAGCCGCCCTTCTTCTTCGTCCTCTCTTCGTCCTCCTCCTTCCCCTCCTCATACTCCTCTCTTTCGTTCTTCCTCGCGAACGCGTACACCTGGGACAGTTGGCAAGCGAGAGACAAGAGTCCGGATCGTCTACTAGACCGTGTCTTCTTTTCCTTCACTTCGTACAGGAGAACTGACGAAGTCAGAAGGAGAAAGAGAGAGAGAGAGAGAGAGAGAGAGAGAGAAAGGGAGAAAAAGGAGAGAGTGAGTGAGAGAGAAAGAGGAGAGTGAGAGTGAGAGACAGAGAAAGAGAGAGAGAGGGGGGGGATGCGTACGAATCGAGAAGTCACGCGTAAGAGAAAGGTGCTAGAGGGAAAAAAGCAGTGAAAGAGGAAGAGAGAGGTTCCCTAATCGTCGACCTAATCGTGCCACCAGCACACCCTTCAAATCGATCGCCAGATTACCGTCTTTCCACGCACGTGCGTCCGATCGAAACTCTTTTCTTTTCTTCCATTTTTTCTTCTTCTCTTTCTTTCTTTCTCTCTCTCTCTCTCTCTCTCTCTCTCTCTTTTCGAGAGAAGAGAAACGCATTACGTACGTAACATAAAGACGTTAATAGCGGAAAGGAAGTCGCGGCGAAGAAGTTCGGTGGATACCTGATTTCCTTGGACGGTAGTTTGCCCGGTCGGTAGATTAAACCCTCGAGGGAGAGCGGGTGCAGCCTGCTGCTAGCCGTATGCTCTCCATATGGCCCGGTCCTCCCTCGAAAAAGCAACCCGTGCAGCCCAAACTCGCGAGCGCCTTCCATTCACCCTCTCACTTATTAGACTACCTTTGAGTTCCTCCGCGACACCCCTTCGATCGCTGATCGCTTAAAACGTCGCGATGTTTCGATGTCATTGATCCTTCTAGGAACGGAGTCTGTGTTCGATACCTTGAGATAGGTCGGTTCAATTCACATTAATAGGATATACTTCTCGTAAATCTAGTAACTGATAAAAAATAAAACACTAAATATCTCGCGATAAGTCTGAATCATTAATACGACAAACATGAGATTCGACGTGGTCCATTGGAAATCTTTTAATAGTTAAAGTTATTTAGTACAATTATATATTCATACATCAAGTTATTTCATATGTATCGTTTTAAGCCTAACTCTCTCAAATTTCTTTGAAATTAATCGGCAAAAAATTCATAAAGTTCTCACGAAATTTTCACGATATGGCAGGGACCGTGCGAAAAAGGTGCAGAAAAAGAGAGAGAGAGAGAGAGAGAGAGAGAGACAGATAGAGGTAACAAGTGTCGAATTTATCGGAGCCGCCCACATCCGGAGGCTGCGGCGGCATTGCATCGAACACCTTCGGTATCATGGCACAAAGCGTTTGTTAGTTTTACTCGTACAGCTAACTACGCATTTATCCCTCTCGATCTGGCGTTCTGTCGTAAATTGGGCGGCAGCCATAAATCCGAGGAGCCTTCGGCCAATTTCAGATAAACGCGGCCATGCTCCACCGTATGGGAAAGACGAGTCGAGTTAACGGTCCTCTTCTTCGATCTTTTATCGATCTTCGTACGACGTCATTTCGTAAGACTGGGATCGATAGAAATGCGATTTCTTCTTGATTTGTAACTCTAGTAGGATATGAGGGGCTCAGGACTGTAACGGAGTAAGTCAAAAAAGAGGTTTGAGTAATTGGACATGACAAGTAATAAGTGTAAAGAGACAAGCGTTAAAGAATAAAACCAAACATATGTCCATATACTAAAAATCAAGCTGCGTTATACAGAATGTTAAAATTGTGTTTCGATCGAGAAAAAAAACGGTCCCTAAAATCTGAAAGCAACATCGTTCTCCATAAAAGTCCACCCGTTCCGTGTCGTATCTCACGGAAAAACGTATAACATCCTCTTTTCGAGGACTTTTAAAGCTAATATCGGGAAACTACGATAGAAAATGAGCTTCTTTTCCGGTGCTCGATCGACCGTGAGAGAAAGAAACAAATTTACATTCGAGCAAGTTAGAAAAGGGGAATCGACTTCCGCGAGAAGATCGTGCTGGTCCATCCCAAGATTAGTGAGAAAAAAGAGAGAGAGGGAGACAAACGTGAACGTTTAGTCAGTCTCGAGGACAAGAAGATCGATCTTTCGTCGTTTTCGAGATCCAGATACGGAGGCGACACGGTAAAGGACTAAGGAAAGGGAAAACAAAAGAGAAAGAGAGAGA
>JAIFRP010000080.1:301711-339672 GCA_032403825.1 Odynerus spinipes | reverse complement strand
AGAGAGAGAGAGAGAGAGAGAAGGTTTTGGGAGAGCGGGAGGGGGGTAAACTTGATCCCGAGGCTCGATCGAGGTCGTAAATTTCTTCCTCTCCGAGGCTCATCAGCGTTTTAAAACAAACAGCTCCACCCCCTCCGACGGGTTTTAAGACGCGGTCGATTCGATAATCAAATAACGCCGATTCGATCGAACTCATGGCTCCGTATAATTAAAGGAGATATAATTAAGGTAGACTACCATGGGAGCGAGCGAGAGAGAACGATGCCGAATTTTATTAAGTTATTATTGGTTATTAGCCGTTTTATTAGATTAGTCTATCGGAGATGAAGAGAGGGGAGGCTGTCGGAGGGAAAGGAAACGCGTCATCGTCAGCTTTGGAGCTGGTAGAATGAAGTTACGGGATGTCGTGAATTCTGGATGTCATACGGTGGACCGAATATACAATAAACGTACAAAGTAAATTAAGAATTATTATTAACAGAAAAGAACTGGCATTCTCAAACTGTAAGACTTTATAGGCGGGCCGCGTTTTACGTGTTTTCGAACGAGAGTTATTGCGTGTGTGAATCTCACGCAACTGAAATTACGGTATCATGCTTTTAACGTTTGTTCCGTTCCACATTCTGATCATAGTCTCTCGCCTGCAAAGTGTCAAAGCGAAATGATTCGGATGATACCTAGAGCTATATTCGATCAGACTGGCTGACGGGATGCTCCACTTGTTGCGTGAAACGTTCTCTAAGAAATATTTTCTCCTCGAATCAACAAGCAGAGTGTTATTCCAGATAGCAATAGTTACCGACTCACCCTATACACGAGTTATTTGGAATAAACCGATACTCCGTATCCGAAGATCTCGATCAGAAATTCCGGGTATGTTCGCGTCAAAAGAAAAGCGAAAATCATCGGTTCGAGAATAGCAACGAGGAGGAATTCTATGTCTGGAGGCTGGAAGTTACGCGTATCGAGAGAACGATTTTGGAATATCGCTGGACGAGCCGAGCAAAAAATAAACGTTCACGGTAGAACGTAGTCCGCGAGAAAGCTTAGCCGTGCTACCTCGAGACGCCAATCAGGATCCCTTCGTCAGGATCGATCCTCCATTGAAAAAGAGCACGGACAGAGAGAGCTTGGGACCCTTCCTCGCGCTGCTTTTCCTTCGAGGAGTGCCCGTACGAATTGTCTCGTGAAAGGAGGCCCTATAAAAATGCCCTTGTCGTTGTCGGCGTGTTAACGTGAAAGAAAGAGACAGAGAGAGAGAGAGAGAGAGAGAGAGAGCAGGGCCACGGGGCCGTGACTCGAAGCACAACACTCGAGTCGCGACGAGAGATCGATCGATTCTCCTTCGAACTAGAAAGAAGCGTACGACCACCTATATATTTAGCATATCCCTTATAACTGACAGCATGTTATTTCACCAACAAATAATACGCAAGGACCATTGTGAATCCGAGACGAGTAAGTGTGCGAGAGGGAGAGAGAGAGAACACTTGAGACTTGGAGGGCACCCTTAAACGCTTTTAAATACGCGCGGACGCTGCTACAGGAGCGAAGAGGAGGAGGAGGAGGAGGAGGAGGAGGTCGATCGGTTGCAACGGCTACGTCAAACTCTCTTTCTCTCCCTCTATCTATCTCTCTCTCTCTCTCTTTCCGTCTTCCTGCCCTCTTGCTACCTGCTAAATTACTATAGCGTCGAGAGACGACGATCGTTCGACGAATACTTTTCTCTCTGGAGGCTCCAATTATCGCGCAGCGTCGATGAGCACACCGGTATCGCGTTGAAGATACGTCGTACGTAGAAGACTGCCACCCGAGGCCTATTCTTGCCGTCATTCTTCGAAACTTTTCTATTTTTTTTTATAACCTGTGCCTCTCTAGATTATTAAGTCTTAATCGGTCAGGCAATCGAATCGGAAAGAATTTTTCGGTTGTATAGTTGTTGGATAAGTTATATATATATATATATTTTTTTTATTTAGAAAAATCTCACAAGACCCATTTATATTATAGATATAAACTCGATAACTACATAAATAATTATTAATTAATAGAACGAACGATAATGAATATGATAAATATTCGTTGTTTCATTATCAATTCAAATTACGCTTCTTTGCAGCATCTCCCCCCCGCCCTTACTCTCGTAAAAAGGGTGGCCGGCTCGTTTAAGTTCAAGCGACACTCTTGATCAAATTGAAAACAATAGCACGTTGATCGAATCGCATTGAAAACAAAGTGCAGTCTACATTAGAGAAAGTGAGTGAGAGAGAGAGAGAGAGAGCGAGAGAGAAAGAGAGAGAGGGCTATTGCGAGCGAAGAGAGTAGAAAGAGGGTCGTTATCCCTCTCAAATTTCTGCTACTCGCGATGGAGCACAAGGAAAAGAGTTTAACCCACCGTTCAACCGTCCTTCACCCTCGGCGTTCATTTGCTCTCTCACCGTCCCTACCTTCCTTCCTTCCTTCCTTTCTGCCTCTCTTTCTCTCTTCTTTCTCTTTCTTCTCCTTCTCTTACTTTTTTCCTTTACCTGCGTCTCTCCTGTCCTCGATCTCGCCGCGATCTGCAATTCCCACGATTTCTAATTCCAGACAGCCATACGAAAAAGTACATGTATTATATGCAAATCCTTAAATATATGAACGTATAATATACGTCTGTAATTTATATATTATATTATGTGTGCACGTACACGCTGATGCACACAAATATGATAAAAATATTTGTAGCGTCTATCGTTATTTTATTATATACGAGGAATCGCGTTATATGAAAAAATAGTAATCGCAATATCTTTGGCACATTATTAAAATGCGTGTTATACAGGAGTCTACCGTATTTAGAAAAAGAAATATCGGAAAATTCTAAAATCTCACCCACTTCTTTATTCCTTCTCTACTCTTCTCGTCTATAGGTTGAATTATTACATAACGAAAGTTCGAATGAAAAATAAATGAAAACGCACCGTACAAATCATTGATATGCAAAGAGGATGCTTTCGATCAGAGCAAACGATTTCACCGTATAACCCGTGACATCTCGTGGGACTCCAGATATTATTCGGTACGATGATACTCTAATATTCTAATCCTTTGAGAAGATCGCTGCTAAACGCTGGACCCACGCACAAAAAAAAGGTGCTGTCTCGCGTGACAACGAGCGGGATTATTATTAGCTCCATTTAGCGAATATTTAAAGTCGCTAGAGATACGCTCGTAATGTGGCTTAATCCGATCTCTCTCGCGACATCCTTGGCTCGGCTCATTATTCGACCGTATATCTCACGAGATTAGGAGAATCGAAGTGAACTCGGCGCCTGTTTGTAGTCGGAAACGATTCCCGAGATCTTCTTCCATTGTGGTCCAGCGTTCACCAATTTTCGTTTTTGTATGTAAAGCATCGGCTAGCGGTGAAAAAAGAGAAGATGCAAGAAGACAAAAAAGAGGAAAGCAGAGTCGAGTCGACTGTCCTGGATCGGGTCAACCGAATACGCGTAAGCCGATTATCTTCGAGAGAAGTATAGGCGAAGGAGCGAGAGGGGAGATGAAATGGAGACCTCCTTCGACAAAATGTTGCGTCGACGCGTTAAATGTGCACCCGTTCGATGTATCCTTTGATCCTCCTACTACTTTTGAATCTTCTTGCTGCTGCTGGTGGAATAAAGTTTGATCGTGAATCATGTTACCGGGACGAACGACACGAATCTTCGCGTGATCTTGGAAATATAGGTATATGTTACCATTAAAATCCGAGATACGTACTAACCTAATGTTACTGGTCAAAATGAGTGTTAGGCAAGTCTATTGCGTAAATATCGCCGGTAGCAACCTAAAGGCGATGAGAAATATGTGTGGCCGTCAGTGTTAATATTCTAGTGGCGCGTGACTGCAACTGCTAAACTCATAAGTCGTCTTGTTGCAGTAAATAAGGCGTAAAAAAATTATCGTTGATATATTCATCTATTATTATTCATCTATCCGAATTGTACTCTAGTGACTAATTGCTCAAACGAAAATAAGTCGAGTCACCTCCTTTCCAAAGGGATTAACAAGGAGGAGGCACGGGACTCCGGTGCTCAAGGACGAACCACGACCGGAAAAATGAGAAAATTGTATTAGTTGAGCCGAAAGAGAAGGAAGAAAGTAGGTGGAAGGAGCGATTAACGGCTCGAAACGGTTCGAAACCACCGCGTGTCCTAGTTCGACCTACGTCGAAGACGAACAGTGGAAACTCGAGTTAATTGACGCCAAAGTGGAAAAATTGATTTCCAGAACGCTCTTTGGTGCGTAGTACGGCTACCGGGAATTGTTTTCGGGTTTACGGTGGTCCAGATTTTTCCTTCTGAGTTATTCCTTTTAATTGTGTCTTGTGGTGGTCGTGAACTCCCACGGTGGCGAGCTCGGTGGAAAACCTAAAGGGAGAGATGGTAAATGGCTTTTAAATAGATCACTTATCTTGAACAATGCCCAAGAACGATCCATTCTTATTCTACGCGCTACTTTTTGATTTACAGTGAAATTACTTCAAGAAAATCTTCCGTTTCGCTAGAAAATTATTTATCGAAAAGTGAATTAATTGTAATTTCATTTAATTAATTAAATTAAAATTTTAAATTAAAGTTTAGAATAGGAAGAATAAGACAGCGATATTAAGAGATTTTTTTCATTAATGTGAACAACAGAGTAAATTAAATGGAAACGGTCTAATATCGCATCTAATCTTATTAGCGCCAAAATGGCCGAATAGAACAGTATACGTTATTCGGTACAAGTCTAATTTTTACGTATTCCGAATTTTAAACAATGTTCTTTACAATAAATATACCAGTAAACGTTTTTCGTAAGCGAAGTAGTCACGAGTGCATCTTTAAAAAGAAAAATAACGACCGGAAATATCGAGGTCATGACATCCGTTAAAAATCAAACTCGCTGCTTGGAGTTACTCGGCCAGAAGGCAGGGATGATTTTTCTCAGGAAGACGGATCTTGTCTTTGAAAAATTAATATTAGACGGTGGAACGACGGTAGCCTAGTGATTAGGACCAACGAAGCGCCCTTCAAAACGAGGGGGTGGCGCCCGTGATTCGGGGTTGTAACAAACTTTCCACGTCGGAGACTTGGCCTTCTGAGATACCGCAACTTTCACACGCTGAGCCAAGAGATATTGTATTATCTAAAAATAGCAATAAAATAGGGTCCTTGTATGATTGTAATAATTTACCTACGTATATTTGTTTGCACGTATATATTTTATTTTGTATGGTACACTTATAAGAATATGTATACAGAAAACAACCCCCATAAAATATGGTGATTACATTCTTGAAAAATACCTGAGAACTAGTACAAAATGGTATAAACTATTTATCCACTCCCCATTTTTGATTGTATGGATAAAAACTTGTGAAAAAATTCATCCTACTTGCTAATACTATTTTGTTACATGTTCTTACAAAGTTCGAGTTGCTTCCTTCGTGTAAAGAATCTTTTATGATTTTTTAAGTTTCGAAATACCTGTCACTTAAACCCGACGTTCTCTGATAACGCGTACTGATTTGCAAAAAAGTACTACATTTTCCAGTTTTTAAGAATTTCTTCGCCGTCAAACGAACGCTTTCGACCGGAGCGAATGCTCACGGTCAGATTTTTACATTAATTTGGCCCGTAGGCGTTAAAAAAGAATCTATTCGGATCGTGGTTGCGATCAGAGGCCGCCGGCAATTTGTCCGACACCAAAAGAGAATGGAAGGGAAACAATCGCGCGCTCTTTTCGAAAACAATTCGTGTATTGAAATCGGCGATACAATGGACTTTTCAACGGTGAGCACCGGGGAGTGCCCGGTGAAACAACGAACCGAAGGAGAGAGAAAAGGAGAAAGAAAGAGTGGTGGTTACGAAGTAACAATGCGGCACCCTCCTGTGTGACCAAGAGGATCTCCTTTCGATCGGCAATGAAATCCATTTTCTTACCGCTGGATCAACCTCCTCTCGCGTGATTCTACGTTTATCTGCTGTTTTCCGTAATGAAAGGTAGTTATAATCAAAGATTTGCCGAGACTGCTCGAATTTTCTGCTCGAAAATATTGGGTCGTAACATAAATAAGTACGGTTATATTTAATAATTTTTGTAATTATTATATAATTAAGGAATTAGGTTCAATCAATTATGTAATCTCCATTTTTGGGCGTTCATTTTTACAACCGAACTTATTTATATTACAATCTAATAATAGTAATTGTTTGGTTGATATCGTCACCGTTCCTAGAGCGTAGTACCATCATAAAATGAAATCTATATTAACGATATATCTGAAGATTATCAAAATCGGTAAGGTATGCTTCTTTGTAAATAATTATCTTTCCGATAAATAGGTAAATCAAGAAAATTCGAATTAACCAAATAAGAGACGAAGAAATCTCGAAAAACTCATAGGAATCAATTTGTAATTTCTCGAAAAATTGCAAAATCTACGAAATTCACGAACACCAGTTAAAGTTATCGATTAAGAGGATCGGTGGACTACGCGCAAGAAGCGTGTACTCTTAGCGTAAAGCCAAAATTACACGGTGCTCCTCGAAGAGGCGCCCCATATTCTGACGCTTGCCAAATTTCAACGGGCCACGGACGTACCTCCGCGATCCCCAATGATTATCCACTTAAATCGTGAAGTCGCGAGCAATTATGTGGGGGTGCGAGGGTTAATTCGATAATTGCGATATTCCGTTGCGAGTAATTACAACCTATCCGCGAATGCAAATCCCTCTGGAGATCTCGCCCTGGTATCGAATTTATGTTCGCTCGAACTTTCCGTATCCTCCCACGAAAAGATTCCCCGACGTGCTTCTATCACGGACTACGAAGAAGTGACCCTCGATTGCCTTTTACTTTGTCGGCGAATCGAACTTCCGCTAACCATTTATTTAAGACCGTTAAATATTATAACAACCTTTAAGACCATTAAACAAAAAAAATGGCATGGCTGTTGAATAATAAATAATTTAGTTCGGAAGGCAATGCGATTAATGCCATTTGCAAAGATGCAATTCGTTCGCTGTTGATCACGCGCTAACGCATGCTCTGATATGATCAGCTGATAGCCAATCACTCGTCAGCACGTGATAGAATTTATGTTAGCGATAGATCTTCGCGTTAGTCCGCATTGTCTATCAATTGCGTGTGTCATCATATAGGTGTTCTAAGATAGATTTGCGGTTTTATATTTTTTATTTAAATTCTTTATAAAATTCCCTCCTAATATAGGCGAAATAAATGACAATTTAGCATATCTCTTATTGCACAAATTTAAGACAGCTTCCGGTGAATTACTGCAAACCTATCCCGACATCAAACGCGTTAAAAAGACCTACTTGTTATCGCGAGCCTACTACTTTCTAAATATTAGAATATCAAGGCCGCGCGAGTTAACGAAGTGTCGATAAAACGCTTCTTCGTCGCACGCACGAAGCCCGTTAAATTCTCTTTTAGCGGACACGTGGCTATAAGGTTTTGGTGTCGTGTCACGAATCGTTCTTCCGGAACGAAGGCAGTAGACCCGAAAAGTTTTCCATAGAACTTTCGAGGTTACTTCGGCAGATCTTAACTTTAGAAATAAAATTATAATTCCTAAAGACACGTCATTGATGAACATTCCCTCGTAACGGTCGCGTAATCCTGAATGCGGCATACGTATTCGTGGTTAAAGGAACCGGCAATGGTTGGAGATGCTCGATGGAAATAAGTTCGGGAAAAAAGATGCGGAGGCGATCGAGAGCAAGAAAGAGAAAGAGAAAGAGAGATAGAGAGTGAGAGAAAGAGAATCGAGCCGACCGCATTCGGGCGCTCGGACGAGGGTTAAAGAGGGGAGAAGCACGCGTCGGCCACGCTCCCCGTGCACACACCTGGGGCCAGTTGGCTAGCGAGAGGAGAGACTCCCTTTCCACTCTAGGCACAACCAATGTCCAATTATTAACAAATTATGATCGCGAAATTGGACATCTTCCGGAAATACGGGAACGGGCTCAAAATATCCCGATAGTATCGAAAAACTCGCTCGGTCGGTAAGGAAGAAAGGGAAGAAGAATAAAAGGAAAACCGAGAGCGGAGAAGTTTCGGCGTGAAACGCGTGAAACGATGGCACGCGACCGATGTTTCGAGAAAATAAAAGAATTTCGCGGGTTTCGACGGGAGAACGTAACTTTAGCGCGAGCCCCTTGCGATCTTAACGAGTAGAGTTTTTAGATGTCTCGTTTTTTCTTTTTTTTTCGTTTCCATAAGATTGCGATGCGTAAGGTTTGAGAGAACTCGTACGATATCAGAAAGAGGAAGTCGAAAGAAAATTAGTCGAGCGAATGTCCTTCCAGTTTGGGCTCCGGACTCGATCGGACGCAGTTCCTCTCATGCGGTGGGCTTCGCTAGTATTATGATCGTTTTAAGACACTTGTTGATAATTAATATTATTTTTTAATAAGATAGTCAAATATTTCTTGATGTAATTAACAAATATGTATAGATTTTACAGCGCTAGATCGAAAGGCAAGTATGGCCGGAAAGAAAGAACTGCAAAAAGTTGTCCTTCTTAGTACCTTACAGGTTCTCTGTTTTCTATGAGATTTGTCGTGCAATTTATAAAGATTGAGAATAATTCGTTCTTCTAACTATACAGAAGAATGCCGACAGGAAAAGAAAGCAAAGCGAGCATTCCTCGCCAAGCATTAAAGTCACATTAACTAAAGTCAAACAGGAAGCGGAACGGTCTTCCGGTTCATTAGTTACGACGCGAACGTCACACTGGAAGGTCAACATTTTCGAAAATTTCTTGGTTTTGCGCTTTTCAATTATAGACAATCGAGGCATCGCTTCCGAAAGTATTTTCCTTTAAAAATGCAGTAAATTACATACCGAAATGTAACTTCAAAACGAGCTCTGATAGTTACGCTTCCATATATAAAGAATACCTATAATATAAACATTTGTTTCAAATGTTGCAAGCGACAGATTCGATACCAAATTTTTTTTATTTCATTCGTCCTATTTATTTATAAAATTAAATACTTTTCTTGTTAAATAAAAGGGCTTCAATTATATTCGTGTTGTACTAACAAGCTTTTTCCATCGTATTCACTATGAAAATTAAAAAAAGAAGATATACCGTACATACAGTGGTGACCCACCAGAGTAAAGCGACAGTACTGCGAATGCAGTACACATCCACAAACGTGTTAATTGACGTTATCATTTTTATGAATTGCGAACCATTATGAATAGCTTAGTTATCTAGGATTAAATATATCTATCAGAGTGAAAAACCAGAAGATAATACGTCGTTACTTGAAGGATCAACCCTGGCGTCGATGAATGCGAATAAAGAAGGAGAAGAAGACGAAAAGAGTCGGACGGCAAGTAAAAGAAGAAGAAAAAAGCGGTGGGATCGCTTATATGAAGATATTAACGAAACCTCCTTCGGTCTCGCCGTAAAACGTGCAAAAAAAAGGAGCAACGAGTTGGTGCCGGTTTTGGCGCTGTCTAAGACGCCTGAATCCGGTGATCGTGCGCCCGATAACCCGGTTAACCCCACCAGCCCGTTATTATAATATTTGCCGAGCCGAAATATAGTAATTGCTTATTTGTTCGGGCCCAATTACCGTGAGGCCCGCGCACGCCCATGGATTCTCTACGCGGTACCTAGTACCCTTACGCATTTTCTTCTATACAGGGTGACTCCGACAACCGTCACGGATGAGAGCTGAACGCTTTAACTCTTTCCTGAATAACGATAAAGGAAAATAACAGAGCCCAACAGGACTTTTTCCAATTACAAGATTGAACTTTCTATAATTTTATATTTCTTCAACGTAACGTTATAAATCTTTAATTAGAAATACCTACCCCTTATGTTTAACAATAATTCTGATCGCATGTCTATGACATTCCCAGTTACCAGCATCACTGTTTATAATCTTAATAATTAAATTACCCAATCACCAGCCAATTCTAAACCTTTTTCCCAAATGTACTCCTTTCTTCCTACGTTCCTTCCTACCTTCTTCTCTTTCCTTACTTCTCATCTACCTACCTGTCCGTTTACTCTCACCCTCACCGACGACTCGCCATAACGATTAGGTTCGACCGATCAGATACAGCCGGACCGGCACGTAATGTCTATTATTGCGTTCGACGTCAAAATAACGACGCGTTAGTTCGAATGTTTCAGCGAGATTCGACGTTTCCTCGACGGCGGAACGCGTTCACGCTCTTTTTTCGCGAATTACCGGTTTTACCGAGAGAAAGGAGGAAATCGAAGCGAACGGATAGAGCGACGTTTTCTTTTTCTTTAAAAAATGCGTGTTTTATTACACGGTCCGTAGTACAGACTTATAGTAGGATTACGCCGCATGTTCGTTTCTTTTTTGTTTCTCTTTCACAGGCATACAGTTTATTACAATCGTGTAATTCACGTATTATTCACTGATTATCGATTGTGTTTATAATATAAAGATTAATAGCACGGTTCACAGTGATACACTAATCGAATCACAGTTTTTTTTTTTTAAATGAATCGAAATCCATTGAACGTCACGTTGTGACTTCGTGTTATGAAGATAGACTTCATTCAGGAAAAATCCAAAAATGTTCTCTGTTTACTCCATTCATGGCTTCCATAATTTTAATAGTCCATCCTCACTGTACGAGCATAGCAAGTTCTGATGAGGATGATGCGCTAAACCTATTACGTCTTTATCGTGTACCTGAAATCGTAGAAAACAAATTAAAAGATGATCATCGATGAGTTTTTATTTCGTAAGGCATTACTCACGTTAAGAGTTCTTTCTAGTTTGCCGGACGATGTCGAGAAACAGTAAAGCACGAGATCCTCTCCTACGCAATAAATAAATTCACCTCGTGGACTTACAACCGTACATACGAAGTCACCACCTTCTCGTTTACCGCTGGAAAATGATCTCACTATCTGTCCTTGCATATTCATAATAACCACTGTATTAGATCGATTGCACACGACAAAATGTTCTGGATTTCGTGGGAGGGGATGTATACTGTTCACTGTTAAATCGGCAGCACCTAAAGATTTGTAAGTTCCTATGCACTCCGTTGTCTTTAAACTCCAAACCTTTACGGTACCATCCGAAGAAGCACTATAAAGTAAGAAGTAGTATACTTGTACGTGTAACGATTATTTCTTGGATTATATTAGCAATTGTTTCTATACCTGATTATATTATGGCCATCGGGTGCAAAGACGACTTCATTAACGAACGCAGCATGTCCTCGAAATTCTTTAAGAGTTTTACCAGACTTTAATCCATGTATCCTAAATATAAAAGAAATAAATTAAAATGTAGTAAAGCTAATATAAATCAAATTCGAACCTAAATGTTCGGTAAAGATATGCTTTTATCTACCTAATTGTAGTGTCGAATGAAGCTGATAATATTTGACTATTGTCTCTGCTAAATTGTAAACAAGTAACACCCTTCGAATGTGCTTTCTCAAATCTTCTTAAACACTGACCACTTTGTACTCTCCATACTTTTATTTTTCCATCTTGTCCACCTCCTGCTAACATTTCGCTATCACGACTGAAAGCCATCGATAAAACAGCTTGCTCCATCATCATAAAGTTATCTTGAGCTTGATATTTTAAATCTTTTCTTATCTTTCCAGTTGTGAAATTCCAAACTTCTATAAAACCATCTACAGATCCAGTTACTAAATATTGCCCATCTGGTGAAAAACGGGCGCATTCCACGTGCGATTTCTGTCCGAATTTAATTTGCTTCGACAACTGCGTAGGATATTTTTCGTCCTCTTGATCTCGTACCGCTGCTTTTCCTCTAAACAAATCTATCGTCGTTCCTGGTGGCAATAACCCTTGATGCTGTTGCCATTTTAATGCTTGTCCTAAAAGAGCAAGTAATCTGCTGGAAGGGACTACGGAAACCTCTCCCGCGAGTGCTGTTGCTATATAAGCCCTTCTTTTTTCTTTTGTGCTCCCATCGGGATAAGCTTCGCGTGGATCAAAATATGAACGAGCGAGCAAATTTTCTGCATAATTAAATTAAAACTATTATTTACAATATAACATTGAAATTACATTAGTATGTATAAATGCATATATCATTACTATACCGAGATGTATGTATCTCTCTGGTTCTTGCTGCTTCATCATAATCATAGGATCTGTTTGCCTCAACAAAGAACGCGCTGCTCCTAGCTCTCTTAGTTCAATTAACTCTAAAACGACCTTAAACGCAAAACAAACAAGGTTATTGATTGATTTTATAAAATTTTTACAAATTACTTACCTGCTCGTACAAATCTATAAGCTTTTTATCAGGTAGTTTCAATGACTGTATAGCTTTAAGAACTGTATCCCAATGGCCATTATTTATATCAGCTACAAATCCATCTACGCTGTCCACTGTATTCAGCGATACACCTGTTTCCTCCTGATCATAATCATATATGATGTATAAACAAACAAATAATAAAATAAATAAATACAGTTTGTGACATACCTGTAAAGTTTGTAACGTTTTTACAAGATTTGATTCCTTTAGGTACTGCTGTATCAAACGAATCACACTGAAAACATAAATAATATGATATTTGCTAATGTGACAATAAAGAAATCGACATTGTAGGTATATATTGCTTACTCAGCAGATTCTATTTCGATCGACATTGTACGCTTGAAAAATAATCTAAATTAAAACAGGATGCCAAATTGGTTATGTTGTGTTGTTAACGAGAGATAAGACCTGGGGCTAAGCGCTGAGACGATCGCAGCGCTACCTAGTTGCAATTTCCACTGTACAATGGCAGAGTAATGGCCATATATACGTGCAGGAACGTTACAAAATACGGGGTCCAAAGGGGTTCTTGTGCAACGTCGATAATGCAGAGACGTCTCATTTTTGCTATCGGTTAGCATCCGCGGAACAAAATCGCGCGTAAGTGTAAATTTGAAGCAGCAACCTTCAAAGCTAAAAACTGGGAAAAATAAACTATCCTTGTCAGTCATATTTCTCAGGGTCATATTAATCAGTCTAGGGAATACTTTTAAACAATTACAATAATGTAGACATTTAATTGCACAAATTACAGTATAGTATTACATGCTTTGAAATTTAAACTTTCGTTTAATAGCAATTTGATATAGAAAATCCTTCATATAAAAACGTGAAGTTGGAAGTACGATTTTACATCGGTTATGTACTATTCAAATAAAATACATTAGGTAGTATTATTTTCTCTTAAAATTTAGATATCGTGCAAAATCGCTACAATATAAAATGCAAAGATTCAAATACTAATAACAATAAAAACTATATAATAGTTAAACTATATAAAGATATATAATAATTGGTACTCGTATGTACATAATAAATGAATTTAAAATGGTAGGTAGCTACAACGTAAGCTATTGGTCGACAGAAAGAATCCATTCTCGTCATTGGTTATGAACTAATCAAATTGCAAAAATGTGCCTAACCTACTCGGCAATATGTCACGTCTAATAAAGATTGTTGTAAATATTGTCGTTTTAAAGAAGTCATTTATATAGAATTCTCGTTAAAAATTGTCATTCGTTTCAGACGTTGCGATCGCAACCCATCGTATTTTACGGAACACATCGAATTTTTTTGCGTACGTAATGGTGAGAGACGATGACGCGCATGTGCAAATCTGTATCAGCATGCGTACTAAAAGATCGCAGTAGTTCCATGTGCAACAAGAAATTATGATTCTTACCTTGTCTATCGACCACATACGATAAGAGCGGCATGCCCCCTCTGTTTGTAAGTACAGTATACTAGCGCAGAACTCGGTGGCGACGCCTAAATCCATTACACACTATCACAGCAGCAGAGAGGAGCTAAATCGGCATTATGGTTGTTTGTAAGTTAAATCGTCGCTTTTTTATACGTCATGCTTTCTCATTTTAATAACAAAATTGTATTATCCAGTAATCGTCTCATAAATTCATTTTAAGGAGTGATAAATTTGTAAATTCGTCGATGTTCTTTAAATGCCACATAAAATCTTTAAAGATAATCTTTGCCTTTCTGCATGAGCGCGCCCTATTCCTGTCAACGATTTTTATTCCAATGTTTGTCAATATACTGCGAGGCTAACCGTCACGACAGTATTTCTAAGTTTTTTTTTCGAATACCAAGTTGTTGAATATCGCCTAAAGTTTCATCGCCTTTTGCATGTTTTTACGCGTTCTTCTAATATATCTGCTTAAAATGTCATGAAACCCTTTTAATGAGATTTTGCAATATGTGCTGCTTGATATAATGCCAATATCGTGTAATTAAAGTGATACATTAATTGACATTCGTATCCATCATTTCGTAATTTCTCCATTGTTCATAAAATTTAATTGCAGACTTTCCAACGGGTAATTGACCCTTTTCGCGACGATATCGGAGCTCCGCACGATACGATAACTACACAAAGCCCGGTTTTTCTTTTTTCAAAGTAGAGCATATAAGATTGACAATTTCAACAATTGATAGTTTACAGGAACTTCTTTATTTATCAAGTTTTTTTATAAGCGATGTAAATAAATCAGTCATCGGATACAAAGTGGTATATTTAAATAAACGCTGTAGTATTTTGTATTTTTTTTCCGTTATATATACGTGTTTCTTTTTTTATATATTTATATGTATATACGCACACGCACACAGATACACACATATATCGATAAAACGCACGTATAGGTACTTCAAAATTCACTTTGTCAATTGATAAAAATAAAAAATTCAGCATGGAAGAATCTGAAATACGCGATGGGTGTATTTTAGGTAGTTATTTCCTTTGTATAAAAATAGATCGGAATAAACATTTTTTGGAGAATTTATACTTTTGTTTTTGTTGCAAGCAGTACACGCTTAGTGTTATCTCTTTAATCGAAATTATAACAAATTTATGACTGTAAAGATAACACGAATTTCATTAGCGTATTGCCGCAATGCTGTACAAGACGATGCCTTTTACGATATCTCCGTGAGCACATACCGTAGACATGCGTAATCCCGTCCTTTTTTACACAACTTACTAGAACGCGACCACTCTCCCAGGCTCTCTAGTCTCCTATATCTTTAACGCGTATTCGAGGGAGCGGCCGACTATTTTTTTTTAAACATGTTCTATGCAATTGGCGCGCTGACAACGATCGAAGTATTTTGTTTTAGAATTTGCCATATGATAAAGTATAATATGATATTATGAATGGAACGTTATTTATAAACTTCATTACCTACACTACCTTGATATAATATTTGTTACATATGCGTTATCTAATCTTTGTAAGATCAATCAATATACTCTTGTTTTTGAGCAGCAGCTGTCTTAACACCAGAGGTACTAAACCAGTTGCGTGCAAAATTTTATGCAGACAACAGAAATATACAGGCACAAAATGTCTGTACTAAAACCAATCCCATTGAGGCTTGTATATCGAGAAAAGTTTTAGAGGAGACTCAGCATGTTTTTACTCATAAAATCGATACCGAAGGCAAGCCAATGACGAATCAGAAAAATTCTGGACGTTGTTGGATATTTGCTACTTTAAACGTTATAAGAACTGCCTTTATGAAGCAGCATAATTTGGATGAATTTGAATTTAGTCAAGCATACCTCTTTTTCTGGGATAAGGTTAATATATAAATTATATTATGTTTATAGAGTAAAATAAATTCTATGTTTGTAAAGTAAATTTTATTTCCATGAGACATAATTTATGACGATCCTATGTAATTTTAATAATTTATTGCAGGTTGAACGATGTAATTATTTCTTACATAATATTGTAAAAACTGCAAAGCGTGATGAATCCGTGGAAGGAAGGTTGGTGTCATTTTTACTGAATGATCCTACTTGTGACGGAGGTCAATGGGATATGATAGTAAATCTTATAAATCGTCATGGTCTTGTTCCAAAGTCATGTTTCCCAGAATCATATAGCTGCGAGGCTAGCGTTCGTATGAATAGTCTCTTGAAAAGTAAATTGAGAGAGTATTCTAAAGTTCTACGGGGTTTAGTTACCGATGGTGCTTCTGATAAAGAATTGGAAGCTCAAATTATGGAACAGATGACTGTGATATATAGAATAATCGGTATTTGCGTTGGTATTCCTTCTGAAACCATAACATGGGAATATTATGATAAATCAAAAAATTATAATTGCATTGGACCAATAACACCTATTGAATTTTATGAGAAATATGTAAAGCCATATTACAATGTGGACGATAAAGTGTGTCTCGTCACAGATCCAAGACCATCCAACCCTTATGGAAAACTTTATACGGTAGATTGTTTAGGAAATGTCATAGGTGGAAGGCCGACTCTTTACAACAATCAACCACCAGAGTTGCTAATGAAACTATGCGCAGAAAGTATAAAACAAAATGAACCTGTGTGGTTTGGATGTGATGTAAACAAACGATTAGTAGGTAAACAGGGTATCCATGACATCAGAGCTTACGATTTTGAATTGATGTTTGGAACAGACGTGCAAATAGGTCTTACAAAGGCAGATAGATTACTTTATGGCGATTCTATGATGATACACGCAATGGCATTTACAGCTGTGTCCATTGATGTAAGTTTTCTGTGATTACTCATAAATATAGTATGTGCACGTATGTGTGTGGTAGATACATGTGCGTAATGTATATATTGAAAATTTATATATTGAATTTTAGAACGAAGGCAAAATCAAGAAGTTTAGAGTAGAAAATTCTTGGGGAGAAGACCATGGTCAGAAAGGCTATCATGTTTTAACAGCCGACTGGTTTTCAGAGTTTGTCTTTGAAGCTGTTGTAGATAAAAAATTTGTACCTGCCGATGTTTTAGCAGTATTCCAGGAGAAACCTATTACTTTACCTGCATGGGACCCAATGGGTACTCTCGCTCAGTGATGGAGATGATTTATGCGAGGAGTGATCTAAAGAAAACAAAAGATAGAGTAATTGAATGATTGTACGAGAGTTAATAAAAACAAGATCAGGGAATTTTAGTTACCATTAAATTTTCTCAAGTTTATTACACAGTTGCATTAAATATTTTTTATTTTAGATTATCTTAATACATAAAAGTTAGAAATTACTTCAGACAGGTACTTTAAAAACTTTCTTCATAAGTACAAAATTGTTCTTTTCATTTCTTCATATGTACAAAGCAATATTATGTCATAATATTTAAGATGCCTTTATAACGATAAAATTTAAAAAATATACAGAATTTTCTGGGAATGCATATATTTCCAACTTTGTTTTTATTATATTCTAATTTTATTGATGAACTTACAAATATTATAAATCTAAAATTTGATCTATACATGTATGTACATTTATGAAATTACCAGGATTCAATATTTTTTGTATTTTAACTTTTTCTGTTTGTAACAATACTCAAATTTTGCCCATACACCCTTACACATATTTTGCAGACGTATATCTTTTTGAGCCACCGCAAACTTGTATGTATCTTTTATCATACGTTTTGGTATTTTGAAATAATTCTGCTGTATCAAACTTAAAGCTGCATATAATTTACAACGAGCAACGAGAAGGGGATTTCCAAGACGAAGTGCTAATTGAAATTGTTTTATTGAAATTTTTCCTGCCATTTGAGCCTGTATAGGAAGTGTGTTTTAATTAACTAACATTTTTAAATGCGGTGTATTAAGAAAAGTAATTACACAAATTATTATTTAGCGATTATTTATAAAAAGTTCAGTAACTGTTTTTTATACTATTCAAATATGTAAAACTATAACTCACACAATGTTGAAATTCTTCGCCTAAAGCAGAAAATGCTCCTCCCAATGTAGATAACCATGACATAGCATAGTCAAGTTCTCTAGTTTCTAAGGTCATCTGTGTTATTCTTTCATTCCTATAAGAGTGGAATCATACTGGAAATGACCACCATAATTGGGAAGATCTTTGATTTACATTCATATACCTTACCATCCATAATCTAGAAATTGTTTTTTTGGGGTACGTAATCTTATTAAAATCACACACTGGCAGTCTTGTTTATTCGTTGTTAAAGGTAAATGTTGCGATAATACTTTTAATGCAGCATTACGATAAGTATTGGACTTTATTAAATTGTCTACATATACCGAGGTAAGATAAGCATTAATTCCTCTTCGATTTAAGGGAACTTTGATCATTTTGCGACACGACACATTAGAGGAATTGGTTTTTAATTTTATTTCCTTTTCATTTTTTTCATGCATATGCTTAATTGCAAAGTGACAAGTAACAATGACATTATCAAAAGTTGTCTTACTTCTGTGTATGACTAGTTTTAATGGTTTTTCCATTTTTTAAATTTTTTAAAGAAATTAACGTTTTATAATTTACGCAGCACATAAATGTTGTAGAATACTGATGTACTTCGTCACAACACCTTTAGCTCCCATTTCACAACAAACTGTCAAAAAAAATTAATGAAAACAATTATAATATATATCTTTGCGCACAGGTTATAATATTCAGTTTGAAATAAAAACACGAAAATGACAATCTGTTTAATGCATTTATAATAAGAATGTATTAATGTGCGTATCTGCAAATCGCATTAAAACATTTCATTCTCAAAATTATGCTAACTGTCACGAGTGAAACTAAAAAATTCAATTTCAATCCCTGCAGGATGATTCTTACGAAAAATTATAGATACGGCCCTAAATTCATAAAACTCACCATCTAGCGGTGAAACCGTGGAATTAATTCAACATCGAAATACCAACACATGAAGTTTCTATTTCTATAAAATTAATAAAAAAAGAAAGATTATTACATATATGCAAAGAAAATATACGACCGAAATGGAAATTTTGGTAGTCAAAAAATTCCGACTGTTACCAATATTATTATTAGAGTTACTATGCGTAACAATTTACAAGGAATAAAATTTGAGCGATAGATGTTATTTGTATTAATAAAAAGTAAGCATAATCGAGCTAATTAAGTTCACTTAATTTATTGTTATATTTGACGCGATATCGTAACTTTGAACGAAAGAAATCTTTGTCAGTTTCATGAAATAACTAGAGAGTTTAGTGATAATTCCTATCGTTAATAGCGTTGCGATCTCATTCCACTTCTCACTGGTAACATCACGTGTAATACGAAAAAGGATGAAAAGGATTGTGGAGGTTTTCAAAGAGAGAAATAAAAACTCATCATTTGTTGCAATTACACGATATTTTTTATTCGTGGTAGTAAAAAATGGGTTTTTAAAATACATCGACTTTGGCGGTCTTTTTGTGTGTTTCCTTTTTAATCGTTTGTTATCGTTACATCATCGACGTATGCGCGTTTGATTTCGTTTAATATATACATACTTTTCAGCTTTCCGAATGACGAGGCAAGGAGCAATGCTAATAATATTAAAATAAATATAACGTCTAACCGAACTTATAACTGTTTTTTAAAATCCGTTTGTTACAAATAATCAATTTTTGAATTCGTTCGATCTACATTGAGGAAGTAACCAACAGGCTTATAAAAAACAATATACTTCACATAAAAGTAAAACAAGAAAATAAATAAAGTATATCGATAAAATAATTATCAGTGAAATGTGACCGTGTTAAAAAAAAATATAACAATAAGTTTGAATGTTCATGTAAAATGCCAAGTATGTAGGTTGACGAACGTACGGAACACGGAATAAAATGCGTCGTGGACCAACGCGCAACCACTCGCGTTGGCCAAAAATTCGATCGACCAGTGGCGGCTCGCGTGACAAGTACACACCTCCGAGCAGAGCCAATCGTAAAAGCCTGCGCGGATTTCACGTTAACCTATTTTACCACCCTGACCGATCGACAAAATTTGCATGTACGATCGAAGTCGAAACTCACCCCCTATCGATACTTTCACGAAAATGGAATGACAATTAAAATGTAGAAGAAAAACAAGCGAAGATATAACTAGATAAATTCGAATTTATTTCGAATAAAGACTCGCTGATATAGGAAACCGATTGGAAGGAAGAAAAGTGGCCGAATCTGGTACGTCGTCCGACTTCCCCACTTAGCCGATCAAAAAAGGTTCCTCGAGTCGCCCGTTGTTGGGTTCTTGAGTTAAAACGTGGCAAGGTGGATATTTAGGATGCTTCTTCTATTCGCTGACAAAAACCGGCTACTCGGTCGAGGGGAGCAAGTTATAGGAGTAAAATAGTAGTAGTAATAGTAATATAGTAGCAGAGTAGTAACGTTCGAGGAGTAGTGGTAGGTCTGCTGCTCGCTGGGTACGTGGATGAGGGGCGTGCGAACGAGGGGGCGAGAGCGAGAGCGAAAGATTGGCGGAACAAGGAGGGAAGGAAAATGGGTGGGGGAAGAAAGAGAGGGAGTGGGAGAGAGAGAAGCTCAGCGCCCCAGGCGAGGCACGGTCGCGCGTAAGGCCTCACTCGACGAGAGGGTTTCGATCGCGGTAATCGCTTCTCTCGTCGTCTCTTCGCTTGCTGTAACTTCATTCGGTGCAAGATCGCGTAAGAGAGAGAGAGAGAGAGAGAGAGACAGAAAGAGAAAGAGAAAGAGAAAGACATAGACAGGTATATTCCAGAAACGAGAAATATAGTAATGGCGTTTTTAAGAACGGTGCCACGATGTTGCGCCGGTAAAAAGCTCTTGAAACGCGTGCCACTCCCCGTGGTTGGGTTACGCGAGCAAAACGTCTCCATTGCATTGGTGCGGCTGATTGAACGTGGATATGCCAGCACCGGTGGTAGTGCGACCGGCAGCGTGCAGCAACCGACGGATCCACTGAAACCACAGCCGAGGCAAATCGACCCGCTCGATTTAAAGTTTAACGACCCGGTCGCAGCTTTCAAGAGCAAGACTACCACGGAACTCGTTAGGGCATACGTCGTGTATCAGATATGTTCCATCGAATACATCGTTGAGAATAATATGAAGGTGAGTACTGCTCGGATCCTCCATTTTCTTTCTCTTTCCCTCTTATTCTTCCCCCTTCGCGTTCGCTCTTGTTCGCTCTCTCTCTCTCTCTCTCTCTCTCTCTCTCTCTCTTTCTCTACTTGTCTCCCTCTCTTCCTCTTTCTCGCCGTCTATCCATCTCACTCGCTCTTGCGTTCGTGTTCTCTTGGCAAAACCAGACCCGGCACCTGCAAAACTTACGTTTTCTCTTTTTCTTTCTCTCTCTCTTTCTCTCTCTTTCTCACACACCTCCCCTTCCTTTTTCCCATCACCACCCACACGTATGAAATGACGAAGGCTTACGCCCACCTTTTATGTAATTTTCGGTATTAGCAATTTTTAAATTCTACCGAGCTTCAACCTCCTACCAAATTCTAATGAAGAGGAGAGGGGGGAGAGGTTAGCTAGCTATTCCTTGTTCGACGAACGAGTTGTTTGCGTTCTTCTTCCCTTTCGCGTGGTATTTCGGTACAGCGTATAGTATGTATACCGTCATTCGAGATATTATTTGTCATTTTAGTGTTCTTTTTACGTATGACTTACGCAATGATCAATAATTTTCTCTTTAAAATTGTCTCTCGTTTAATTACACTCGCGTAATATCGTTTCCTCTTTCGATTCATCGAGAGCAATCGATTTTGTACCGTGCTACCTACTACGTAAGTCACGTCAACCGTCATGGCCGTTCGATGATCGGACGCCAAGAGGTTTCGTTCGAGGAGCACGTTTTTAACTTCTTTTCG
Organism: Odynerus spinipes; assembly: GCA_032403825.1. Classification (NCBI taxonomy): domain Eukaryota; kingdom Metazoa; phylum Arthropoda; class Insecta; order Hymenoptera; family Vespidae; genus Odynerus; species Odynerus spinipes. The sequence continues at coordinate 317,946 of JAIFRP010000080.1, read as the reverse complement.
TATTATCTTCTTTTCAGTTCCATGTGATTTTTACCCCCCCAAAGGGCGTATCTTTGTAACGCGTACACGCATAAAATCGAACGTTTTGCGGTGTCTTCGAATGACAAGATCTGACGTCCAATCACGTGCGATCTTTTTTGCAACTGATAATTTTCGTCATGGAAATCTTTATTATTCGAAATAACGTACACGCGTTGTCGTATGATATTAGCGAAATTTGGACCTCGTTACCTCGCCGCGTCTAATCCGTGTCTAGCCATGGTAATTAGCAGGCAAGTAAGGTTGCAAGTGTAAGGTTACAATCGCGGAAAAATGAAAGGAATGAAAAATTTAAATACAATAACGTCGCGTCTAAGACACTTATACCCTTACACATAGATATGTAACCTTGTTAATTAAGACCGAGCTTCAAAAACGTATTAGAATCGAAAATTGATCCTAACCCTATTTTGTTTATTCTTGACCAAAATTTCAAAACCGCCTTCCGACTCTGAAATCTTATTTTTTAAAGGTGAGGGAGAAAGAGGAGTACGCGGATATAAAAATTATCGTCGGAATTCAATCGAGAGAATTTCGATGTTAATTTAACGAAGAATGAAAAACGTTTATTTGCAAACGTTTTCCGAGTAATAGAAAAATGATATTATATCTTTAGTAAGAAAGTATTCGATTCCTCGCTCTCTCCCCTTGTAAATCGTTAGAAACATATCGTACACGTAGGTAATGGATCGTTGAAGTCAGTGACCTCTTCTTAGCGGTAGCGTCGAATTTCGTATGCTATTTGTGCTTTTCTACGACGCGGTATGAGCTGTTATTGATTTTGGTGATGTCGCTTATCGATCGCGCGTGTCTTCGTGCCAGTGGCTGCTCCGTCCCGAAGGAATTTTCTTTCTCTATCATATGTAGAGATACACAGATACATATATGGTGTACGTTTTATGAGTATCGCGATTAAAATTGACCATCGGTGATAGGAGATATAGATCCCGACATTTTCGCATAGATCGTCGTTATTTTTTTATTCCCCCTCATTTCTTCTATCGTCCTTATGCTTTTCTAGTCGTCGGACGATTTTACTTCGTGTAACGTTACCTCCTCGCGTGCTTATCACGTAACCTGTACGTCACGCTTGCGCTCGCGCGCGCGCGCAATACAATATTTCCGAGTTTTTTTTTATAATTGACTTGTTGTAAGCTTAAAGTAATAATACTCATTCATTTTAAGAGACTTGCTATTATACAAAGAAAAACGCACGTCGATCGGTAGTTATTTCACAATCTTCCGTTATATGTTTGTAAACTTTAAAAAGCGCGCGATACAATGTTTCCGAGTTATTTTACAACTGTATACTTTATCGGTATTTCCGATCGATATACATTCCGATAATACAATGTTTCCTAGTTATTTTACAACCGATTTATAACCTTAAAGTAACAATATTTCATTCTAAGAGATTTGCGATTATTCGGAGGAAAACTTATGTCGATCGGTATTTCCCATATAATATTCTGTCATATTTCCGTAAACTACCGGAAACGCATAATTATAATGTTTCTTAGTTATTTTACAACCGATTTATAACCTTAAAGTAACAATATTTCATTCTAAGAGATTTGCGATTATTCGGAGGAAAACTTATCTCGATCGGTGTTTCCCATACAATAGTCCGTCATATTTCCGTAAAGATCAAAGTATTCACGATTTGCACGTGCTCTCGTCTCGTGCACACGAGCTTGTCTCCTCTTCTTAATCCGTCGACGGCAACGTAAACGCTGTTTTATTAAGCGCGTACACCTTACAAGTAGGGACAACTCGAACGTTTCCGAGTAAACCAACGGGGAAACCGGTTTTTATTTTTCAATTCACGATCGTCTTTGGTCCAGGAGTTAACGTAATCGCGTTTTATCGTCGAAGAAGCGTGCGGTTTTTAGATTTATTGGTAAATTTTTAATATACCGTGCACGGTGTTACGTAATAGGAATAGCGGAAAAAATGTATCGGCTGTTCGTTACACATTGCTCCGTAACTCTCTAAAAGTATTGGATTGTCCGGAAAATTCGTGCCGATTTTATAAGAAAAATTCAAAGACACAAATTTATTTAAAGAGCGAAGATCGATTTATTTGCAAAACACCAAATGATTTCTTTAAAGAGCAAAGAACAATTTATTTAAAAAACAAATATTAACTTCTTTAAAGAGCAAAGAACAATTTATTTAAAAAAACAAATATTAACTTCTTTAAAGAGCAAAGATCGATTTTTTAAAGAAAAACTAAGAAAAATATCTCGTTCAAATATGTATGCAAAAAGCTAATGCATTTTTAGTGTCGGTATTCATGTACTAATATGTTTTGATATAATAATAATATATATAGAGTATCGGTAAAAACTTTTCGGATAACTCAATATAAACCTTTATCGTAACGATGCTTAATTTCAATTTAACAAGCGATAGTTTCACTTCGATCGGTAGTTTCGCTCGTCCTCCAGTTTCCCGCGATTATTCATCCGCTCGATTTCTACGAGGGATTATATCGATTGGCACTCGACTCGGGCCGATATGAACGGGACTCGAGAATTAGCCGCGTAAGCGACCGCGTTCGATACCTCGCGAACGCGTTTGCTTCGAACTTCTACTGTAGGAATCTTCTCTATATTCTTTAGTCCATTGTTTCGATTGTAAAACTTCGTCAACGATTCTAATTCGATATGTCTATTAACACTTTGACTGCCGTGTCATCCAGATATGACTGACGTATAAGTTGCCCATAATTTATTTTTTTTTTAAATATTTTTAACTTTGTTTTATTATTTTAAAGAAACCTTGTTAACTTTTGGACTTTTGCCAGAATTACAATCACCTGAATTGAATTATGTTTGGTACTTAAAGTGTTAAAAGGAGTATGATAATGAATTTATTATAACGAGAAGAACGCGTATCTTTTCTATTGCACTGGAACTTAATTATAATTCGTTTTCATCCATTTTAGTGTTTTTCCCCGAAAAGGAAGTTTATTAATTTATTTATTTGTAATTTCTTTTGTTAATAGACTTTATTTGTAGTAATGTTACATTTTAAAGCTACTCACGATCTGTTGCCGTAACGAAGGCTATGGGGTGCAAAGAGTTGATAAATGATATCAGATAAATAAAATAGATAATATATTTTTATAACTCCAATAATTTCAATAATCGTAAAATAAGAAAATCTAAAATCTATCATTTCGATAGATTTGGCTGTCTAGCATTAAGTCGTCGGTATAAATTCGATCTTCGCCCAGCTTAGGTATTATGAAACTCGGATAATTTAGGTCAAACGTTGGTAAGGTTCGAAACGTTGCAAGAAGCTCCAAGTTTTGAACATAAGCGACTCTTTTATTTCGTAGAATGCTTTAAATGCTCTTTCGGGGAGGAAACAAATCATTACCTACTCTTGTTACTTTAATCGTGCGCATATAAATCAATCAGGGATAAATCACTTTCGTTGATGCCATATCAAAGCTTGGAACGTCGTTAATACGTTTCGACCTTGAACCAGTTCAAGAGAAATTACGCACCAAATGCGTTTTCGCCAATGCACGTTTCCTTGCCCTTCGAATACGAAAACGGACAAATTCATTTTCGCGTTACGTATGTCGTATACGTGTCGTTCGTTATAAAAGTGGTGCAAGTTCACGGTTTTCGAATATTTCTTTTTTTGCGTGAAGGTATCGCGTTTTACTATATATTTTATTATAAAAATGAATCAATTCCTAGCTTCACTAATGTCAGTACTTTTTTATTTATTTTTATTTGTTTTTCTGTAGATCATTCTGTAGATCATTTTGCAAATTATTTTTATAATGAACGACAAATACGTTTATACGTATATACATCTTTTACTTTCACACTACGAATCAAATTGTTCCACTTTTCAAACGAACTCTAAACGTTTCGTTTCGAAAAGTGAAACGGTCAAGAATTTCGTAAGAACTTGTTTGTGGGTAATAGAAAGACCAGGTATATTATAAAGTATTATTATTTATTACGAATTAAGATAATACAATAATAGTATTGTTAAATATACAGACTATGTTAGTTACATTTAATTAATTACATTACATTACATTAATTAAATGGAATATTCGTGTATATATTTCCCGTATCGATTAACTCTCGATTAACAACTGTGTTGGCCTATTTTAAAGCATGTACTTAAATCGTGTCGAAAAAATGAAACGATGACAAGTATTTTCGTTAAAAATAGAGTATATGCAGCTGGTGTAATATTACATCAAGTTGTATTAAAATGAATGTTTTTTTTTTGGTAAAATCAATAATCTTATTACTCAAATTTACTAATTTACTAAATTTAAACAAATGGTGATTATACTCATGACGAGTATACTTGTTATGCGCGGCTAACAGGTTAAAAATGGCCGAGATTGCTTTTGTCCGTTTTTTCCTTTGGACGATTGTTAGCTCTTTCATTAAAGCCAAACCACGTGCTCGCACCTTCGTGTATCGATCTCTCGCATTTATCTTTTTAAGTTCCTTCGTCCTTCGAATATGTCCGAACTCGAGAATCTTGCATTTTTGCCGAGAGGTGGCGACACCTTTAAAAAAAACAATCCGTTCTAAAACGGATCGGTCTATGTTCATCGTAAAATTTGAAAATTCTTCTCGGGAATCTTTCCCTGCGCCATCAGATGACGAGGCAATCTTTCGTAGGACACTGCGTAACATCGTTTTGTAAACGAGCTTCATTCGAAGCCGCTAGTCGTGCTCTTTTTGAATTTCCAAAATAGTCCGACGGATGGCTCGCCATTTGTAAATTGTGCCGAAGCGCTCAGCTGCCGGTGGGAATCCATGGAGGGCGGGAAAATTAAAAATCGGAAGTGATAAAAGAGAAACAGGAAAGGAACGAGTTCGTCGGTGTATGGTTATGGTAATCTCGTCGTGGCCATGTGTACAGGGTGTTCGTTCGAAAACTTCATGTCTAAATATCTCGAAAATAATGCATTTTTGAGAAAGATGGTTAAAATAGAAGTTTCGAGGCTGAAATGCAACTATTTTATTTATTTTTTATTTGTTAAGCACCTGGAAAGTTATTTGAAGAATAATCCACGTTTTCTCAAGATATGTAGACGTGAAGTTTTTAAATGAACACCCCGTATATTGGGTTGCCGGAAGTTCGTACCAATTCCCTATATACCTACATATGTATCTAAACATCAGTACACATGAATACTGATATTAACAATTCATTAGCTTCTTGCATATATTTAAATAAAACATTTGTCTTAGCTTCTTTTAAATAAATCGATCGTTGTTCTTTAATTGTTCTTAAAAGTCGGCACGAATTTTTCTAACATCCAATACTTTTACACAATCATTTGGTTCTATAGTAAATCGTGAGTCACGTTGGCAAGAAGCTTAATATGATCGCTATACCGAGTTGCCCAAAACGGTTCGATCTATCCTCGTTACGCGGCCGAGAGACGAGAGAGGCGAAACGCGAAGATTTATTCGGTTTACGAAGAAGACCGTTGACCATGTCGGCTTTCGGATATAAATAAAGTCGAAGTAGGCAAACGAAAATGTACACCGTATAGGTAGAAGAGACGTAGGATTCGAGTCTTGCGATTCTGAGGGGAAGATGTGAGTCTATGCAACGGAAGATGGCAGGAAGAGAGAGAATGAGAAAAGAGCGAGGGGGGAGGGAGAGAGAGAGAGAGAGAGACAGGACGTAGAAGTCGATGTGAGCAGGCCGTTGCCTCGAGGCGCGTGCTCTTTCTGCCAGACTGCGCTCAGACGGTTGCCAGACGATATAGCAGAAAGAGCGAGAGAGAGAGAGAGAGAGAGAGAGAGAGAGAGAGAGAGAGAGAGAGTTCTTCCATAAACATTATATGTAGTTGCATCGCGTCACTATCTTTCATTACCATGAGCACCTTCGACCACGTGCTTGGTTTTTTAAATGTAGCACGCGCGATACTGCCATCGTCGATCGGTCGATCGATCGAGACACGTGGCGCCATTTTTGAATCGTCGGTCTTGTCATCGCGCCGTTTCTTTCGGATACTTATCATCTTTCATTCAACTCTTATCTCTGATTACCGTAGTTGGTTAATGTATTAAGTTTACTCGGTTTCGTTGGTCAGTAGATGAGATTGTAAAATAATTGTTTTTTTTTTACACGAACAGTACAAATTGGTGCGGTATATAGTAACTAGTTCTTCGGGCCGGCTAACGACGAGATTAGTGTGGTTTAGCGAAGCGTCTTTGCGTTAGGCACGAGCGATAATTTCGTGTAGAAATGCTTGTATTAATAGAATTCATAAATATCTTTCATGAATTTTTATGCGTGATTGTAGGAAGTTCCTTATTTAGTATGTTGAATACCGTGGAGGTTATTTAATGTTTACAGCTTCTATTTAAAATGTTTATATGTATTTTTTATTGATATTTATAATATTGTAACGATGTAAAAAATAGTATTAGAAGTGCAGGGTCTGATATAGAAAACGCGATAGTGAATCTTTTCGTAAGATCATTTTTACATCAACATGTTCACTTCGTCTCTCGATAGAGGTATATTCGTTTAAACCAAAGAACAAATTTTCGGAGCACCTAATAGAAAAATTCTCGAAAATTCTGCCGTCCACCACGTAACAACTAACGTCCCGTTCGTCCGTTGAAGTTTCAGGGACAGGATTCTAGCAACGTTTCTTTCTTGAGACTGCTAAAGATAAACGTGTTGAACCCACGTGGGGCGAAACATGGACTTTGAACGCGAGTGGAATCGTTTGTCGTTTTCACACGCAAAATAGAAACGCATATACCTTGCCGCGATTACTTTTTCATCTTTTTTAAAAGCCTCTCCCTCCTTTTCAATTAAAAATAGTCTCATATGCGAAAAGTATGAGTGTGAAATTCATTCGGATGCAGAATTTACAATTACATTTAACCAAAGTCAAAATTATTAGATACTCCATCATTTTGCCGTACGAAAAGACGAATGAGCCCGACGTCTAACTCGGATTGGTCCGTAATGATACGCGATAACTATACCTACTCAAGGTCGTCCGGTTCGTTTTCTGGAGCCTTTTTAGCGCGAGAGAATGAACCCTTCCTTCCATGGCTTACAGGGACGGATTTCTTCTTTTCGATAAAGAAACGTGGAATGGGAAGCTTATTATATTCGGCGAACATGATGTAGTATAACTTTAAATTTTAAACATTTCTGAAAAACAGCAGAGAAAAGCAGAAAGCTAACTTAAGTTAGATTTAACAAAAGTCAAAATCATTAGATATCCTATCATTTTGTTGCCGCACCTATTTTCTAACAAAATAAATACACATTTATGAAAAAATATAAACTGCCTACTAAATAATCTATTAAAGCTTACTAGATAATAAAGTTATCAAATATTGATAACTTCGATAATTCCAAGATAATGTTGAAATAGTAAAATAATTAATCTTTTCAAATTTGAAAATTGCAGTGTTAACTTCGCATTCGTGTCTATATTACGCGTACGTATCCTATGTAATCGCGATCGTAGTAAATAGTTTGTAGGGAAGCTGCTCTTTGTCGTTCATTTTTAGAAAAGATTACAAGTTAGACAGCGATATACGTATATAATTCATACGTGAAGATAACGCGACGAAAACTCAAAACGTGGTCGGTTACCGTCTTTGCGGCAGTAAAACGAGTTTACGTTCTCGTTTACCGGTCTTCTATTTGGCCTCGTCTCGTTCATACGAAATCAAAGTGTGAACTTGACTCTCCTCTTTCTTGAGAAATCGTGAGGACCGTGAGAGGAATTTAGTATGAAAGAGGACTATCTTTTCTTTTCTTTTTTCTAACGCGGACACGCCTAGACTGTCGTCATATCGTTTTTAATAGACGTTCGGGGAGATTTCACGAATGTTTAAGCGATTGTTTAAGAGCGTGACCAAATTATCGCATTAATGCAATTTTCAGGTTTTTTCTATGGGTGGGAGTAAAGCACATATAATTGTTGTATTTATTAGATTCATTTTTAAATTAACACTTTTGTGACTAAGTAAGTAGCACCAATAAATAATGCAATCTAAAGAATCGTAGTGCACGTCTAGCTTTATCGCTTTTTCCTCTTTGTTTATTTTGTTGCCCACAGAGCTGACTGGCTAGCTATATTGTTAATTCACGATTGATTTTCGAGATAATCGATTTTGCCATTTTTCAAACTACAACATGTCATTTACGAGATAGCAAATATCGTTAATCTTTTCCTACCTTTTCCCTTTTTTTTTCACGAGCACGAGCTCGTTGCAACGAATTTGCGCTTTGTGTACGTACGTACGAGCGCGCTATTAATGATTTTATCAGTAAACAATCGTTTAAAACTTTGATAAACATCCATGAGACTTCAAGAAACATTGCTATCGCCTCGAGTGTAAATATGGACTTACCTGCCGGGGATTTCAGTGTACATATGTGCGATGTACATATATACTTAAGTAGTATATACCTACTTATGTTATCGTTAGCAAGCAACGAGGGGTAGGGCAGTGTTGCTTTCTCCCCCCTTTTTCGTTTCTCTTCCGTACTGCCAATTACCGTCGCTTTCGTTCCTTCCGTGTAGAAAAACGACGCTTTTTCCTCAAATCATTCTCTTATCGTTCTTTCTTAACACGTTGTTGTCGGGACACGTAAAAATACGTTTTTCGCAAACTGTGAGTAGAGCCTTTACTTTTTATAATAACGATGAAGAATACATTCTAAGACAAGAAAATAAAAGTTTAATAAAGAAATTCAATGCCTTTTTAAATAGTGATTTCTTTGTAACAATAAAATTCACGCACATTTTTCAATAAATTGCCCGTTCCAGCCATAATACTCCAGTACAAAACGCCTGACCACAATGTGTTAACACATTCGAGACCCGTGACGCACGGTCTGCGTCATGTAATGCCTATTCAACCAATCCGGTGACACACCGTGTGCGTTATGTGGATAAATTCATGTTATCATTCAGTAGTGACCTGTAATACCACTCAACCTTGGTGGAATTTTGTACAGTACGGTTCTCGGAAAATAAACAGACCACGAGGGTGGTGGGGCGTCATTAGATTTTGGAGAAGAGCCTAGAGGCAGTTCAATTTCCGAACGCACACCGAACGGACGTAGAACGTATTCCTTTTCTATTTGAATATTAATTAGATATATTTTTATATAAATCGATAGAATTTCACCTGGGAGTATTATTCTTTAACCCATTTGCATCATTAGCGTATATATAGATACTCTCAATTTTGTTGTTCCTTATAATTACTAAAATATCTACAGAATGTTGAAATATGAAGTTCTTTTTATTTGTACTTTTTCTACTTAAGTATAATTTAAAACAAATTTGGTGAAAAGGGCCATTTTTTCTATCTTCTTCATGATTCAAATGGGTTAACATTATTTTTTCACGTAGAATCATCCCCTTTCCGGTCTCTACCATTAATTACCGAACGTCCTGTATAAATCAATAGAATTTAATCCCCCCAATAATAAATTTTCTTACCCGAAATTTTAGTTAACCCTCCATAACGAAATTTAACTAATCTTTCATAAAAATACCAAAATGGAAATTTTCGGACGCACGCGTGCACTCTTACGATGTTTTTATCGGGTGACCCATTAACGCGCATAAAGTTTACGAGTAGTCGTGCTACATGCATACGTAGTTGTGGCTGGCAACGCGGCGCGCGAGTATTGATCCTGACGAAGAGAGTTCGTTCGTGGATACGGCAGCGTATTACGTGAAGAGTCGTTGGCCCCCGATGGTCGGTCGCTTCGATTCTCGCCGAACGTGTTCTAACCTCGCACTTAACTATCTTGCATGCACTTATGTACTTACCTACCTATCTACCTACCTATCTATGGTGTATACATGTATAGATATGTATGTATGTATGTACCTATGTATCTATATAGATACATAAATGCAGTGTGCTACTTCCATCGACGGTGGTTTAAAGACGGCTGTAATTTATCCGCATTGTACTTATTGAAATTTAAGCGTTGGGTAATGCGTTTGTGGGAAATGCATCTTAATTTTGCTTTACTTTGACGTTTCATTTTTTTATCGAACGATCATAATTGCTATTAGATTGTAAATATAATGGAGCGTTAAATTATTTTATTATGTAATCAAATTAATTTAATATACGCAGGTATAACGGTATAATCGAATTTCTACGTACTTGAAAATTAAACGTAAGAGAGATTAAGTTATCTACTTATTTTATCGTTGATCACTTCGTTCTATTCATCGTGATCGATCATTCGTTTTTATCATTTTGATCGTATTTAATATAGATATATTATTTGATTATCTAAAATTAATGGTTGTAAAAAGCACAAAATTAATATAATTGGAGTACTTGCCTTATAGATGACGAGTAAATAGAAAAACATACGTGAATATAAATAGGATGTAAATCACGGTATCGAGAAATAAGTAGGTAGAAAATTAATTGCTGCTATTATATACGTAGGTACCTACTACAATACTTCGATAAGATCGAGAGACAAGAGACGATAAATGAGCGCCACTTACAATTTATAATCAATCATTAATGATTAATTTGAATGGACGATTGTATCGATTGTAATTATTTGTCAATCACTGTGACTGTTGTTCTTTCACCGACTCGTCAGGTCGAAGCGTTTCTTTTCACTTTGTTTTCAATTGGTTCTTTGATTCCCGAGTCCATCTGGGGAAAGGATGAAATTGATCGTGAAACATGAGTAGGATGAAATAAGAGAGAAAGAGAGGCGAGATAGCGCGACGCTTCGTCGACACCAATGAGACGAATGAATGGGAACAATTAAGTTCGACGAATCCATGTAATCAGTCTGTAACGAACGTGCCATTCGTTCTGTCCACCGACGTGGGTGATTCGCACTCGTAGATTTACACTTGCTCCGATTTGTATTTATATCACTTTCGATATAAATACTAATCAAATAGAAACAATTCTTTTAACGTCTGACACATACACACATACACTTACACACTCAGGTTTATTTCCTTTAGATTATTTAATACGAAAACGACAAGGAACATTGTGACGCGTGTTTTCGATTTTGTATATTTCTAAAAATTCGAATAGAATATATAAAGGAGATCAGAATATATTTTGAATCAAAATGAAAAATAATGCTGCAAAAAGCGATCGAGTTCCTCTCAACTTCTCTTAATTCACAAACGTGTAACCTGTCTGCTTTCGATTGCTTTTCGATGGTGAGTTTTTCCATACTTATATGATTTACGTCACCCATTGTCTATTATATCAATGGTAGATAATACAGATACCGATCTCATACGTACACTTGGGTCTCTTTGCACAGCGGATGCGTACCGTGCAAAAAAGAAGCGTGTAAAGAAAGAACCGTATAAAAAAATCAATTACGGGTACCTGGTAGCCAATTAGTATACTTACTCTACAGTTTTAAGAGAATTAAAAAACAAACACAGCTGCAATGTACGGTACTTGTATCGAAGAAAAAGACGGACTCGAAATATTCGTACGGAATATTTGCGACTTTTGTGACATTTTTTACGAACCAATTAGCATGCGATTTTGCAATCGTGTAAAATAATAAATAAAATGGGTTAAAAAATCATGTAAAAATCATAATGGAATGTAATATAAAATATTATCGTATATCTCATTGTGCTATTACCGTTGATTGTTCGATATTTCGATCGATCACTTTTTATCGAGCGTCGATCCTTTTGGAAATACGGAAGAATTATCGTTTTATTTTCGTACAAGCAAGCTCGTCGCAGTGCAAGTTAATTCCTTTTACGAGCGGCACTTGTGGGACTACCATAATAGATTCGTACGCGAAACCCACCGAAATCGTCTCGATTGGGAAACGATTGCAATTACGAACGTGTTTTTCTTTCCGTCTGTTCTATTTCTAGATCCTTGCTGACTGTTTTTTTCCGTTGCAGAGGTTTACGTTTGTTTTCACGTGTTCGAGCACTTTTGAAAACTTTATTATAGGATAAAATTTGTTTGCTATAGAAAAGACTACTTCTAAGAAACAAGATCTTTAGGATCTCTTTGCATATTTTAGTGTCGTCTTGGTTTAGTATCAGTAACATCTGATACGTAAGCGTCTGTGACATACCAGTGATACATCGGTGACGTCTATTCACATATTTAAAATAATAAAAATAGCAATTAGTCAAATTTAAAGAAACGATATTAAGACTTCCCCTGACAGGTGCGATAATCGCCTCTGTGTGATTAAACGAACGTGATCTTATAGAAAGCTATTATTAGGAACGTTTATCGTATCGTATCGTAACGTATCGCGCTGTGATCTATATCGCACCTGTCTGGGGAAAACATTATCTATTATCGACATTGATCAAATTCCACCAAATTGAACGAATACGTCATTGATACGTGTACTTAAAATAGATCATTGATGTTCGTCGTACTTCTCTTGAACTAATGGAAAAAAATGTGGAAACTGAAGTTTTCCATTATTCTTAGTTAGAAATTAATTTATTTTCGAAACTTGGCCGCTAAATAATATTGCTAAATAATATAGTATATATTTGAGCATAATTTTTCTATTATACCTTTGTTTATATTTTATAACAATGAATATTACCCCAATTTTTGTATATATTGAAAATGCAATTTTACCGCATCAACACGTCCGTAAACGTATATAGTACATATATACCCTGTTGATACAGCCGTTAAATGCAACGTGTAGACGAATAATAAATAAGCGGAAAATTCTGAATTATAATAACATTTTCATAGATCATCGTTACAAACATCTGTGTGCTCTTACAAGTAAGGAAACATTACCTTCGTCGATGTTTGTGTTACTTATGTCGTGTTATGTACATACATACTTATGTATTTAGCCATTACTCCTCCCTTTCTCTTTCTCTCTCTCTCTCTCACTCATTCACTCATTTGCGCCTTTTGTCTTTCTCTCTCTCTTTCTCTTACACTTTGTCTTTCTTTGATCTCATTTACAAATACTGTCTGTTATCGAGACAATACAGTCATCGTAATCGAAGGCAATCGGTTAGTTTTCAAGCCACCGAAATTATATTCGTGAATACTCGAGGTTATAAAATTGTACGTGTATGTACAAAGTCACATTCGAGCGATCGCTACTTTTGTTGATATAGAACTTACACATTTTGAAACGTGAATTAACAGAGGAATATCCAAGGATTATACCGATACAAGCAACTCTATATTTGTTTATATAATATGGTTTCACAGTAATACGGTTTAAGGATTAGTTTCTATCCAACACTTTCAGGGATTGGAAAACAAACGAGATAAAAGATTTTCGTAAAAATTCACTCGGCCTTCGGTCGACTTCCCAGGGGAGTTGGGTTCCCGGTAAATCTCGCTTTAGTTTGAAGGGGTGGTCTTCCCCTTTTTAGGTACTACGATATTGTTTCGTCGTTAATGTGACCGTTACGTTTATATTACTAATTCTTTTTACATAAGAGCTGCACTCGCTTCGTTTTTATGCAGCAGGCACGACCACAAATGTGTTCAGGTGTAACCCTCGTATAACGGGGATGTTAGGTTTCGTGGAAATGCCGCGTTATATAAATCGCTTTATATGAGAGACTAAGATCGTGTAGAAAAAGAAGGATTATGTTTTAAAATAGTTTTTGAAAAATTATATAAAGGACATTAAAATATCCAACAAAAGTCAATAATTATTATGAGCATACCTATCGAATCGTAAAATCGATTGATTTCTTTTTTAAAATGACACGCTTAATATCGAGAAATGGAAGTAGTAACGTGAATAAAAAGCTAGGCAATACATATTTCTAGTTTTTTGACTTGTACGATATTTCTTAGTATAAAGTGAGCTTTCCGTTGGATACGTGTCACGGATACATTTACCTACATACGTATGGCAAGACGGTGGTATTGATCCTGAGCAGAGAGTTGGCGAATACGGCAACGTATTTCTCGAGGATTCGTTGGCCTGATCATTCGATCGATCCACCTCGACCGTAGGTACTCTTTCGCTAGCATAGCATAGCATTCGATTCTTTTCTATTTAACTATATACGGTCGAGAAATCCTCCTCCGTGGTTTAATCTTATCGATCACGTTGGAATATAGCAAACGATAAATTTGTATATTCGATTATTTTTGTAATTACACGTGTTGGTCGGTCGGTACATTAGAACACGCTTCGAATTTAATTTTAACCCATTCTAGATCGGCTTCTAGCCAGAAGACAATCCCTAGGGACCGACATGTTTTCCACCGAGCTGACCGACAATGGTCACGTCGGCCTTTTCCCTCATTTTATATCAAACATCTTGAAATCAATATCACATAGTGTTTTCTGCAATATTTCTTTGACGTTTTTTTTTCTTAACACTGACTCATTAACACTTTGAGTGCCAGGCATAATTCAATAGGTGACAGTGATCCTAACGAAGTTAAAAAATTAACAAGCTTTCTAATATAACTTTTAATCATTTTGTTGTATTGTTTTTTCAACTTTTTTGAATACCCACATATATTTTGATATTGATCTTATATGGCAGCTATAGTTGGGTGACAGGGCAGTCTGTGTTAAACAGATTTGTTCACATGACATACACGGTGTGTCACCGGTTAGATTGGATAGATACTGTATTACACACACGGTTTCTCATCGGTCTCGAAGTCGGTATAGTAAATAAGCCGTTTAGACTTCAGGTGGGAAATTCGAATTCCTTTGACGGACAATGCAAATGAAAGTCTTTTTCTCACGCTTTATATAAGAGAAACGATTTTCATAGGAGCGTAGCTCCGAGGCGTCGATCTTGAACTCGTCCAACGTACAGAATAGTAAAGTGGTTCCTACGTTGGATCTATTACGTCCAATAAAGTAAATTTGACCGATCGTTTGTTTCGCGGTCATGGCAACGTTAAATTGTAGCGTGAATTATGTCGCGTTATGACAAGCTATCGTAAGACGAACTTTTATTACTACACCTCGTTATATTTCCTTCTACTCAGGTGAGGATATACTATCGAACATGCACGCACGGACGCACTCACGAACGCACTTAAACTTTATACTCTCCAACTTTGTCTTTGCGAAGTGACAAAAACGCCACTGATTACTATGTTACTTCGAATCATAAGAATGAGGTAACATTGCTCGTATTTAACTTCGAATTAGCTGGAAAGATATTTATATTGGGGTGTTCGAAAAATTCGCGCCAATTTTTCTTAAAAATTCGAAGACATAAATTAATTTATTTAAAGGACCAAGATCGATTGATTAAAACAAAAAACTAAGTTACATGTTTTATTTAAATGTATGCAAGAAGCTAATGCATTTTCAGTAGCAGTATTCGTGTACCGATATGTTTTGATACATATGTGTATAGATATATAGAGAATCGAATAGCTATAACTCGAAATTATTATGTGAACGATTTAATTGTACGATTCCGACTGGAAGGAAGATTGCGTAAGGTATGCCATTACTCTGTCCGTCGAACGTAACGTTTTTCCTTCATTTTATTATGTCGCTTTGACGAACGACGCCTTCCCAGCGATATTACTTCTTGCGGTTTTTCTGAACGAACGTGGAAAGAATCGAAATGACGAATATTATAATAACATTCGTTTATGTCTCAACCTCGTCTCATAATTCACTTCATTTTGTAATTATTTAACGTACGAAACTCGATCGTACATCCACTCTCCCGTAGCACGGATTTCGATCTAGACGACGTAAATTCGCATCGAGTTGAACAGAGTCGATGAGTTTTACTGGAACGATCGATCCGGAACGCGGTAACTCGATTCCATGCGAATCTTTCTTTCCCAGCGGCGTAATCGTATCATTGAATTATAAATCGCCTTCCGTGAAACATACGTAGGGTACATACATACTTGTATTAGATGCATTGTCAGAGTGTCGTCTCGAGTTTAGGTCTCTCGCGTATGTAAATAGGTGCGTGACTCGGATTAATATTATTTACATTGAAACATAAACGAAACGCGAGAACTATGCTTCGCGTTATTCTTGGAACGTTTAGACGACGCGTCGGATAAGCAACGTTCCTACGGTCGTTTCTTTTTTATGTTATGCTTGCTCCAGCTTTTCGGAGATGTGTAACACTTTTCTAATGCTTCTTCATTCATGAACCACTATTAATATAATATAAATATAATTAATATAATATAAATATAATA
>JAIFRP010000080.1:265900-288231 GCA_032403825.1 Odynerus spinipes | reverse complement strand
GCGTCTCGTCGCACCTTTGATATAGTATATGTATATATATACACATATCATACACATATGTATACATGTATGTGTATAGGGTGAGGCGAATGAGTTATACAACCGAGCAGGAGTGCACATACATACACATATACATATGTATACATACTAGGGATGTTCCGAATATTCGTATTATGCGATTCGGCGTAAAATACTTGCTTAATATCGTGTATTTGTATTTGTATCATACATAGATGCGATTATTCGAATACTACACGAATAATAAAAGTAATATAGATAAACGTTTACAAATATTAACAGCAAGGATTTCTTACAAAATACCGATTTTTATTAAGATTCTAATAAAAAGAAACCATAATGCTTACAAATTTTTATGAAATCAGTCTCACCTACCAGAATACAAAATTATTTAATATACCAATGGAAAATAATTTGTAGAAAGAATTATTCATCGATCCAGACCGTAGGTAACTACAAATACTCGTATTCGTATTTGCAAATACTATGACAAATGATTTCTAGTAGTATCCGTATTCGCGAATACCTAGAATATTTTTTAGTATTCGGAACGTCCCTAATACATACATCCGCATACACACGCGCGCGCACACGCAGACGTACGAGTAGAGAAAACATCACCTATTCTCATAAGTTGATTCGCTTTGAAAGACATCAGGTACAGATATAGATGGCCATACAGGGTGCCTTGGTATCGTTCGCCATCCAATAGCATAACTTATTTCTTTCGCGGGAAAGATGAGAAAACGTGTGATACGTCCTTACGTAAACAAGGAGAGCCTACGATTTTTGTTTATTCCCCGCTCGGGGAAAAGGTCAGTCGTGATCGTCTTACGAATGTTAAGCTCGCTAATCGCCGAGCTCAGAAGTTTTCGAACCGTGATGCGGTCCACAATCGATTAGTAAATTACGCGTGCGTTCCATCCAGCATATTACGATGACGAGCTTTTCGTTGCACTTGTAGGCGCGACTTCCAGGAGTCGACTGCTCGTTCGTCTCGATATACCAGATATAAAGAAAGGTTATTTCTTCGTTTCGTGTCATCTTTACGTTACCTTCGCGATCCACTCTCGTTCATCGTTGTTTTATATAGTAGATAGATGTGGCGTTACATTTTTGTGTGATAATTAATCCGATGGTGTTAACGATGTCGTTGGAACGCGAAGGATCGGATTCTTTCGAACGTTTCGTTCATTTTATACAGGGTGATCCTGAGAATTGGGGCGGGGTGTTACTTTTTTGTTTTGCGATAGAAAATAATTATGGGGAAAGAAAAGTTTTAGAGTATTAATGGGTACTAATGCAGAGTGAATGTATGTGTTTGGGTACGTTATGTTGTATAGCGTTATGGTATGCAACATAAAAATTGCAATTAGCGTTCGAATGTGTGTCATGACACATTAAATATATTCTAGCGCGTTTCTTTTGCGTTTTGCATAATACTTTTTAGAGAATTAGTATTCTCATTAAGAGAGTTCATTCTGCTCGGCTTTTTAAGTCATACGCCAAGTGCATCGGTGTGTTTATTTAATAAATAAGGTCACAGGAAGTCAGTACCCCTTGCATCATGCAACTTTTCTTACTTTAAGATTTTTTCTGTCATAGCTAAAGAAAGTAGCAGTATCCCAGCCCAGTTCCCCAAAATCAGCCTGTATACCTAAAATAAAAGAAGTAAAAGAGGAAAAGAGATAATTGGATCCAGCCAATCGTACGAAGGAGGGATTAGTAACGTTGACGAGGATAAAAAAAGAAAGGAGCGTAATCGCATCGAACGAGAATTCGTCTCCGAAAGGACGAGGATCGTCCACTCGAGGAGAGCGAGGGAAGCTCGACGAGGATACCCGAAGATCTTCAAGAAGATGACGGTCCTTCGGGAGAGAGAGAGAGGGAGAAAATGGCGCACTTGGGTTCGCCGGTCGTGAGTTCGTCGCCATTGTTGCTGCTCCTTCGTGCTTGATCGTCTCCCATCGAAGGAAGAGGAAGAGGAACCGCGTCGTTGGCCGTGCTCGTCTGACAGGCGAAGGCCACGCTGTTGGCCCTTCTCCTCGAGGATTTAACCCCTTTCGCGGAGAAGGTCGCGTACTCGGTTACCGGGCTGCTTCTCCGTCTGCTGCCTCTCCTCACCGTCCTGGCCGAGCTGCCCGAGCTGGATGGAACGATCCTGCCTCAGTCCGATCTATGTCTTCCCTCGACCTCGATCGTTGAACCTCGATCGCTCGCGGCTGATTCCATCGGTCACAATGGGGCCAGACTCTTACCCCGTTTCGCCAGTCTGATCTCGAGCCATACGTGCGGGACTACCGACAGCAACAACATGGACGCCAATCCGAGGACGCGAAATCGCGTGCAGACCAAACCGTGGAGACCCAGTGCTAGGGAGAGTCCTAGCCATCTCCAGAAGAGCGACGTTGATAACGGACCTTGCCAGGAATTCGGATACAGGCCTAATACCAAAGCTGGAAATTTAATAGTTTTATTATAATCGAGGATTTGTTGTTTTACTTTCCATAGCTCGAGTAACTTATAATATTTGCAGATGTCATCGTTTTATCGTACGATTCTTGGATTTTCATCGTCAAGGATTCATGACATGTTTTATTTTTTTTTATTTTTCTCGCGTATCATTTTCTTTCGTCGAGATAAAATTGTTTAAATTAACACATCTCCTCGTTCGTTCGCAGTGTGTTTATAAGATCAATTTTCTATGCACTATATTTGATTACGCTAAAACGATGACATCTGACATATCATCGTTGTCTTTTGTTATTTAGAACTCACTATATATTAACGTTTCCCAGATGGAGTTGCAAACTCCCCAGGCAGCTGATATGACGTGAAAAAGTGCTGGATCGTCGCCCGCCGGTCTCCAGACCACTAGGACGAGCAGCAAACAGGCGTGAAAGGCGAATCCTACGACTGCAACGTAAAATTTATTCGATCGATGATATTTAATTTTCTTTCATCGCAACGCTTACCTACGACGAAGTATCTCTTGATGTGCCTCAGTAACATGGATAAAGTTACACCGGCGAGTCCTTGTAACAGAGCCAAGCTCAGAAAACTTACGGTGACGGTGCCAGCTCCGCCAAGAGCGCAAGCCACGTACGCCTTTCGATAAAAAAAATAATTGAAAACTTCCTAAATCAATGTCTTACTTTGTGTATGTATAAAGGGCAGATTAGAGGACAGTACACGCGGTAAATATCGAACGAAACCTTCTTCGAAACTCACTTCCGTGAAGTCGGCGTAGATGAATCCCTGCTCGAGACCGATGAACAGCGTCAGTGGTGCCGCGAGTTGTAGCTTGGGATCTTGGAAGGCGCACCTAACGGACTTGAATATACTACGTGCGCTAACCCTGTCGTTCGTGCTCTGTGGTTCCTTCATTCTCGAATCGAGGAAGGCGCAGGAGATGCCCATTCCTAGAACGGCGAGGCCGAACCAAATGCTGATCAACATCTTGGACGTGTTACCCGATATCGTTGGTAGATAGAGACTCTCGTTGTGAAAGTATGTCTCCTCGGGACAATACTCCGCTCCGCAGACATCCTCGATCTCGCTCTCCGTTGTCGTGTCTGGAGGTATCGAGTCCGTTAGTTTCACCAAAATCGCAGCGATAAGGCAACCTGTAAAATTGTGGCTTGAAAAATTCGTTTTGGGAAACGTCAGTTTGCTGAAAGACGAACGTCGGCTTTACCTATCGCGAGGCCCACGTCCTCCGCCAACTTGACGCCTCTGTTGAGTCTCCTCAAAAGGCAATCTCGCCTTGTCTCGTCAGGATCTTCCGGATCGACGCACACCAAGGCCAAGCTGCTCGCGGACACGTTCACGTGCGACGTCCTTGCTAAGAAACTGGGACTGGCGCAGGCACCCAACATCGCGTAACTGGGTAGCAGCACGTACCATTTTGGATAGAGGTGCACACCGACGAAGATCGTCGTAACAAGATGGCTGACGCTGATGGCGAGATTCGTGCCAAGTTTCTGTACGAGGATCGGCGCGAAGCAAGTTGTAATTGTCGCGGTCGCGTATAACAGGGCTAACAATATCGGCCCCAGGTGAGGATTGAACGCTCCGAGACCCGCTTGGAGAGGAAACATCGGCAAGATGGCGGCCGAGCAGCTGGCGTGACCAAGAAGAAGAGCCGCGCAATGCCTCAGAATCGCTTTCTTCGTTGGCCGTGGTCCAGACGGAGTTGTTCTCACGGCTGCTATCAATCGGCGTACCGACGAAGCTCCAGCCGAGGAATTCATCGAGTCTCGTCGTCTCCAGGATAACGCGGCTGATGTTCTGGCAGAGCGGCAGGAGATCGGCGAATACGCCGCCATGTGCTGTAAGGTTGTGTCGGTTTTAATGGAATCAACTCTGAATCTCATATTTTTTTATTCTTATTCTATTGGGTTGGAGCATAATTATCAGGCGTTTTTAAACGATATTATCAGGCGTATTCGTTAAAGAAACGCCTGATAATTATGCACCAACCCAATAATTGTTACTTGTATCATGGAGATATCTATGAAGAGGAATTTTTCAGAAAACGGAGGAACGTGAGAAAATGTTAATTTATGTTAATTTATGCGATGTAAAACAGTAATTTTTATCAAGTTTCACAGACCTCCAACATGGCATCGTTGTCCCAAAGGGTGGTGGCATGATGATTTCCGCTGCTTCTCGCGCGCCGATGAGTATGTGCCAATGGTGGAGCTTGAGCCGGCAATCTCATGGGACCAAGCCCACCGATCGGAACGGGTTTGTAAACGGGACTCTCGAGCTTGCTTTTCGACAACTCGTGCAAATTCGGTAGAGAGCCCATTTTTATTTTTTATTTTTCTATCTTTCTTTTCCCCGATCGATTTTCTTCGCTTCTATTCTCTTTCGATCGTCTCGATCAGTCTCATCGTCTTTATTCTCGAGTAATGTTCCGCTACCGGCTGCTTGACGAGATCCTTTGAACGAAACGGATTATTATTAGTAGAGCGAACAATGTGACTGTTCGAGAGACTAACATTTTTCTATAGCGACTTTTAAGATGGTGGTAATTTGAAAGGATTTGCATCAAAAGGATTTTCGAAAATATATATATTATTTATTTGGACGGATTTATATGGATTTATTTTACATAATAATTTTCTGTGGTATTTAAATATAACTTAAAATAAAAAATATATTACTAAATTAAGATATAATAAAATAATTTAACAAATTTAATAATAAAATTTAATAACAACGTTCTTTAGTGTGATATTTGATAAAACAGTTGTCTTTACATAATGATACCTGATATAATCTACAGTAATCTCTTATGACTACCAGTACTACCAATTTTGAATACGTTAATTCCCTTTTTGTAAATTAATTCTATTAACCGATGAATAATCCCAAATCTTTTTATCGCCAGTACAAAATTCAAACGAGATCAAAACGCGACCGTCTCCGGACCGTCAGACCAAAGATTTCACAAAAGATCGCACTTCCCGTCGATCGATCGATCATTTATTTAAAGTAGGTGTGTTTTGCCGCATTAACGGGAAACGCCGCCGTTCGCTCCGGTTTCGAATAGAATAAAGGCTCAAGGCTCAAGGTTCTTGAAAGTGACAAAAAAGCGAACGCGCGACGGAAACCTTCTCTACCGCTAATTCTATCGATTGAAACGTTCTAACGCGACGTTTATCGTTCTTATATAGTAATTAGCATTCCTTCAAAGTTTCGATTCGATTAATAGCCATTTCGATCGCGATGACGCGACGTAATGTTAATCATCCAAGGCATGGTTAACGATCGGAAAAAGTCGAGCGATCATCTACTCGACGATTTCCTTCTTCTCTCAGTGGCGAGTAACGAAGGCGTGAGAAGAGCAAAAAAAAGATAAAGGTGAGATAAAAATCTGTCGATCGCTCGGCAAGCGACCTTGAACAAGAACTTGCAACGAAAGAGCCGTTAAAGTAGAAGCTAGTTTACCAAAGGCCTTGAAGCGACACTTGAAATCCATCGATTGGTCGATGGGTTTCCCGAGTGGCCAATCGTCGACGAGGAAACCGATCCATGCAAATCGTAAGACAGTCAGATCGGCAAGAAGCGTGAACACACCTCCGTCTCGAGTGGTAGGACAAAAAGGAACGCTCGTGACGAGTGGAAAACTCGATCATCGTTGGTTTTACGTAATCCTCCTTAGCTTCGTAACTTGTTTCGCGATCGAACACACCCACTATTAAACTTTGTCATTCTTTTCGATTTATTTCTGCTTCGTTCTTCGATTCGTCCTTATTAGCTTCGTCGATGCTTGACGTTCGATTTCAATCTAATTTCATTTTCATTATTTTGCAGTTCAACGTTAACGCGTTCGCTATCGAGGTATGATTGACGCGGGGCTATCGAAACAAACCGGCGCGTCACACGCATGTGACTTATGGTAGTCAACGTGTTAAGGCTTATACGTCAAGTGAATTATGCTAGACCCCCATATAACGCGGTGATGGAATTCCTAAACAATAGGATATTATGTATTATGTAGATTAGTTGAAAAAAGGAAAATTACATTGGAAATATTATTTTTTCTTTATGTAATTATAAAAATACAAAGTTCTCGTCATGTGTCGTCTTGTATGGGGTTTTCTTTATTTTTTAACCGCGTTATATGGGGATCTACTGTATTCCACATAACCAATGATTTTCCTTGCTTGATATCAACCCCGTAAAGTATTTTCATGGTGTCAACCCTTTTCTTTAATATTATATAACATGTTTGATCGTTAAACAGCATGGATTTAAGAATTTATAAATGCCGTGATGGTGTAACCCAGTTCGAGCCGCACCCCCGCACCCCTGCATCCCCCTAATGACTCCGCTGCATATAACTCCTACATACATTTTGTTTGGCAATCCAACCAGTTACGCTGCCATGGCATCCCAGTGAGATATAAGCCTAAGATTATGGTTGCATGTCTATATGTATATTCATCGTAGTTTATCGTTGTAAGATGACTGTGAGAAATCGGCTATGTAGGATGACGCGCGATGACATAAGTACGATGCGCGAGCGCTTGGTGTGGCCGGTATCGCAAAAAGCGTGTCTCCGCTTTCGAGAAACCGGTTATAAAAGTTTCTCGATTTTAGCGTTAATAATTAAGAATGTTTTTTGCTGTTTCTCCGTGCCGCGTGTCGCAAGATTTCATTGTCCTAACTACGAGGTTAGGTAAACGGTTATCTTTTACCGTTGTTATTGTTAATGAAACATTTTCTTACGTTTAGATACAATTGTATGTATATATCGTACAGTTTCGGTAAAAATTCGTAATACTATTTAAATAATTTTCATCATTTGCGGTTCGGGACATTTTTGTAGTTTCATTTCTGCCGGTCCGTGTTATCTAATTTTTATTTATATCAAATTACATAAATAAATAAGTAAATATATATATATATACGCGAAGTTTATACAAAATGTAGTTTATAATTATTAGCAAAATGTGAATGATACCAAAGATCGCTCGTTTAAAAAGAAAAACGTTCTTTATTTTTTTTTCTCATTTTCTCGGCATGTCATCACATTTGTAACACCGACGATGCCTTCCTCCGCTGTCGATAAGCGTTAATAACGTGCGACATGATTCGTAAAGCTGGAACACGGTCTGAACAAGGATCTATTATTACACGGGCACGCGTTTGTCGTAGTCTTGGTAACGTACGGTTTATCGGCGATTAATCGCGGTAATAGAGCGAGTAATTCGAAACAAAGAGTTAATTCATGGGTGACCTGGAGAGGATGAGAGAGAGAGAGAGAGCGAGAGAGGGAGAGAAAAACCGGGAGGAATCAGAGCCTCAAAAGTTTTGTCATTGTACTTTTCAATGGATGTTATCCTTATCAGTATTATTTAACATTATAATATAATAATTTATTTCTTGGACGTTAGTTTCGTGAGATATACATAAGTATAAATATATTATACATGTATATCTTCGATCGTTATAATAATGCAGGTTAATATATAAAAAAAAAAATAGTAAAATAAATGATTAAAAAATGTAACTTGTCTTGTACTATTTTATAAACATTAAAACAATGAAATTTCGATGTTTTTATTAGTAATAAAAGAGTCCGGTATTTTCTATATATTTAGATATAAACTTTTAAATTGTACACATCATTTCCCGAGAGAATACCGTACGAAATATTTCTAACATATTTTACATCCTTTTTATCTTCTCATCGAAACGAGATCGCTTTGCGGGTGGTATAAAGAGAAGAGAAACGTAAGCCAGGGTTGTTAAACCCGTTTCAATTTTCAATACGTCGATCTACCGATCTAGATCACGATCCACGAGTACCACGAATCCTTTTTGTAATTCGAATCCGATCTATGTCCTTTACGCACGCACTTTCTCTCTCCCTCTCCCTTTTTCTGCCTTCTTACTATATTTTTTTCGCACGCCGCGTACGCCTTTCCTTCTTTCTCCTACAGTCGATCGACAACTTCAATGGCCACTTTCGAAAAGGATTATTGCACACACGTGCGCGAGCGAACGTATCGAAAGGAGCGACGGGACGTGTGGGTGTCGTACATACTCGAAGGTAAACGAGTAGCCTATTGAAAACAATACTCGAGCTTCGTTCTCGTGCCTTTTTTTTCCGATTCGTTTTTTAAGATACGCGTGGTACGTTGTCTAATACTAATACGTAAGTATTTTTCGATCATTATCGATCGATCAACGATTATACTTTTATTCTGTGTAAGCCATAATCTACGATCGTGAGTATGTATGTATTATGTTTGCGAAGAATTGTTTTTTTCCGTTTCTTACATATTTATTAGATCCTTTTTTTCGTTTCTTAGATACTCATCTATTCGATCTTGTCTCTTTTTTTTTAACTTCCTCTTCGTTTCTTTTATGCAAACAAACGTTTATACGGAGTATTCCGAAAGTCAGACTTCAGAGGAAAAGTACCAAAGAAAATTAGTAGCTACGTTTAATTTAACTATTTAATTTATCAATATCAATAAATTTCCTTGAGATAAATTAGTATCACGATTTTATAGGTCGCTCTCGTTCTAAATAGCTTTTACAATAGTGCTCTAAATAAAATGGAGTATTCTGTGCTTTCAATTTCCAAGGGTTCACCTACTCTGATTAGCAGGATCAATAAAGTATGCGACTTCTGGGAATATTTCACAAAAATTATTCAGCAGTATAATTTCAATCGTTACGAGTACCTGAACCTTTCCAAATTATTTTTCAAGTTAAAATACTTCACTATTTTATATAACGTTGATGCAAAATTTGATTTCATAAAAAGTCGTTTTCAAAATATCGCTATAACTTTTATTTCGTATTCGGTATCACTCTCATAGCAATCAAGTAATAAAAGTCAAAGTATCCTCAAAAAATTCACTTTAAAACGAAATAAAAGGACGAAAATTAGTTCACGAGGAAGAAACGGAAAAAACGAGCGACACAGACAGAGACGTAAAGGAATAAGGAAACTTACCTTTACGAATGATTGTCCGGCAAGACGTTCCCTCGTGACGAGCCCTTCAACAAAATGCCGAAGAACATTTCTAATCCTGATCCAGTCGCAATCAATCTCGATCATGATAGCACCTTGACGATGAGACACGGTACAACGTTTCAAAGCGCACAAGAAACCACATGGACGATTTCACTTTGGAAATATTGTTTAATCCGCATGGAAAAAAAGAAGAAGAAGAAGAAAATCACGAGATCACGTTGGACACTTCCACCCTTTTCTTACCAGTCCCTGAAGCTTTCTTCGTCTCGCACGTCTCTCGTATCTTCGGAAAGGAAAACCTTCCCTCGTTCATTTCGAACCGAACTTCGTACGAACTTGTTCTTCCCCATCGTGAAAAATGTGTAAGATTACACCCCCGTGTCGCTCACGACATCCACGCGCACGACACACACACACACACACGCGCGCGTACACGCGCGAAATACATACATACGTATATGTATATATTAAAATCTTTGTTTTTTTTCGTAGATTTCTTTTCCAGTGAGTGATTAGGAAGAAAGTTCAACGGTTCGATCGATCTTTCCTCCTCTTAATATAAACACCGTGAGTTTCGTCGAACGAGGTTGATGGAAAAGAGGTTGGAAGGATTCGGTAGCTTTTGCGATGGAAAGGTTTCATTGAACGTAGGCAAATGAAAGAAAAGGAAAAAGGGGTTAGGAGAAAGAGAGTTTATGTGACAGAGAGGGAGAGAGAAAGAGAGAAAGAGACAGAAGAGAAATAGAAAGAGACAGAAAAAAGAGAAACGCTTTGGTCCTGTTGTCTTGTCGTCTTTGAAGGATTCTAGGACCACGTCCGGGATCGGACTCTCTTCTTGGACTCGCACTCCTATCTTCAGCTTCGGCTTGCCTCGAGTTACCTCGGTTCGACTCGTTTCGATGGTCGATAACGACGAGAGTGCGTACTACACGCGCGCTTCTTCGTTTTCGCACGCTTTTTCCAAATTCTCTCGTGCCTCTCTCTCTCTCTCTCTCTTTTTTTTCTCTCTCTTTCTTCCACCCTTAACTCCCCTCCCTCTCTTTCTAACTTTCTTTCTACCTTTACCCCTCTCTCCCCCTCTCTCGCTCTGTTTCTCTGTCTATGTCGCTGGTTCTTGCCGAGCTCCTCTCGCGTCGCATCTGTTGCGTCGTCACGACCGACTTTTTTCTATGTGTATGTAGCGCGCGCGCATGTATGTGTATGTATAAGAGGGAGAGAGAGAAAGAGAGAGAGAGGAGGGAAGGTCAAATCGGTGGATCGACGAAACGTCCTCGAAATATCGTTCGAGGCTTCTCCGTGTCCTCGAAGGGCTCGTGTTTCTGTATTTAGGGGAGAAAATCTACCTACGACTTTTTTATGATCATAATAAAACATATCTCGATTCTTAGACCCTGGCTGAAATTCTCCGATGCCAGAATTGAGATTTCCTATTTTTGGGGGAGGGAAATATTGAAAATTTATCGGCAAATCGTGCGAATCGTTTTTATTATAAAACGATTCGATACGGGGGTGGGATGCATAGATTTAGGGGACATGTAAAATTGAAAGTATTACGGGTCGATATCTCTAACGGAAGACACCGAGAACTTTTTCTACGGTCTTATACCTGACAGAGTATTTTATTTTTTTATTTTTAGAAAATTCGTAACAATTATCGCTAAGTATGAACAATGTTTAATTTGATTTACCAGTAAATTATCCGCGTTCCTCGATGTCGATAGCTCGTTAAGACTGGCATGTAGTTAAAAAGGATCGATATTAATGGCATTGGTTGAATTCTTCCGGATAATTAGCGATACACACGTGCGTATGTATCCCAATCGTCCTCGATTCGTGCCTTCCTTTCAGGAAGGAATCGTTACGAACGATGTTTAAACATCGATCGAGTACTTTGATACTAAAATTTAAAAGAAAAATTCAAAAGTAGAATTAATCATTTTGGCCTAGGAACAACAGAAGAAAATTCACTTGCAATTTATTATTTGTAAACGATCTAAAATATAAATATAAATTGTAAGGATCTTGTCTTCTCTATCGTATCACATATACCTACCTACTCGATAGAAAAATCTTGTCTAATGGATCGAACTCTCGGTAGCACCTAGCCCGAGGGTTTTGCGTTTCAATGCCGATGGACTTCGGTGATCGTACTCGTACTTCACAAAGGAACCGGATCCGGATGCGTATCTCGCTTGAACGGAGACCGTCAATGACCTCCGATCGTGCTTACGTAGGTACCTACATAGATACGTATGTAGGTACTATATGGTTAAACAAATGTAGAGATACCTATGTTCGTATATGTGGGGACGTATGTGGGAACCGTTTGTATCAGGAAACGTCGTCGATCGAATTCTATCGAAAATGACCTCGTCTGGATACGCTAACACGAAATATCATATTCGATCGGCGATATGTTATGTGGTTATGTAACCGTATGTAAAATGAGCTGGTATCGATCGAAAAGATATAGATATAATAAAATTATTACCTATATATATTATGTGGTTAGTTTCTTGGATAATTAGGATTCTGCAGTTATGTCGTTATTGCACAAAAATACAAGTACAAGAAGTTAAAGGAGATTCTATATAGTTTTTCCGTTACTTTTTGGCAAGTCGGCAATTTTTGTTTAAAAGACAGGTAAGATGATCATTCTAAAGGAAGATCATTAGGTTTATAAATTGAATAAAATATAGAATATTATTAAACCATGTGCGTTTTTTAAAAGAAAAATACTCTCTCGTTTACTAAATGAAACATCTCACGTCAGTTTCTTTTCATTTGTATAATATTAAAAGGCAATATTTTTCAATACTATCTCATGTAATTTTTAGCTTTTTTAAAATCCTCTTTTCCATACCTAAGACGTGATATTAGAAATATGATAAAATCAGAGTTGCTTGAAAATGAACTATCACACTAATAATGTACAGTAGAAAAATATAAAAGAATTCGCATGATCTCTCGTAGTCGTACTTTATCTTCAGCTTTCACACCATATATTAGATAATTTGTTCGATACACCAATAGTATTCTAACGAAATGCCGAATTGATATTTTTGTTAATCTCAACAAAATATCGTAGCTGTCGATGTCCTTAGAATAGATACATGCAAGTACATGTGTTTATTTACCTGTACACGCCTATAGGTGTACGCGCGTCCAATAAGCCGCGAGAACCGTGACATCGAGAAGAGAGATAAAGAGACGGTCTCGGGGCACGAAGTGTGTCAATGTTACGACGACGTCGCATGACAGGTAGAAACGTCTCGCGTCGTTTGATCGGCAGTCAGAGGGGGTTAATCACCTCTTGGATATCTCGTCCGGTGTCGGTCGCGTTAAACGCGACTTCCTCTACTTCTCTACGTATCTTACGTTCTCCAGGCAACGGGCCACTACGGTATACGGAGTGACCGGCTGATTCGTCCTCCAAGGACTTTCCACTCGGACAATAAGCCGTGGTGTATATAACATATATATGTATATATCGAGTAGCGTGTTTCGTTTTACCTTGCCTTTCACGAGCGAGTTATTATCGTTTTCATTTTCTATTCCTTTATTATCGTTTCCTCCTCCTTTTTCGGGCATATTGGAATATTAGTGAGTATTATCTAATAACGGACGGTATAATATTGAAAAAAATGGGGTGAAGGGATAAGAAAAGAAGTAAAAATCATAAAATAGTGTAATATTGAAAATAGTATTGTTTATAATATAATATATCTGGTACAAATGTGGTACAAATCTGTCGTGTATTTGGCAAATTTAAAATATATCTTCCAATTTGCAAACGTAATTATTTTACAAGCTCCAATGATTAGTATATTTTACAAAGTAGTATGTATGTAGTATGGTATAGATATATGCTAAAGGAAACTTTGTGTTCGGTCGTTGACTATACCCTTCCAAAAGTTAATCTACATATAGTATTGTAGTATCACATTATAGTACCATGTTATAATATATTATACTATATTATATGTATTTTTATATTATATTATACTATATATTTTACACTATACTATATATACTTAAATATATTTTATATTACATATATTTGGGGCCAAGATTTAGTATATTCTACAGGTATCAACATTTCAGTACGTCTCCTTGATGTTTTTTCTAAACTATAGAGACGAAGGTTAGACGAGGTAACGGTGGTAGGTAAGAGACGGCTCGCAGAGTTATTAACGCGATAATTACAATTAATGCGATGACTTGTCACTGCTCATGCTGTGACGCGGAGAACTCGGTTGCGATCGGTCAAGTCGAGGTAACCTTGAAAATCGAAGATCGAGAGTATCCATACTCCCACCATGGAGACAAAGAGAAATAAATACGTAGATATGTCTAGATGCACGGGTAGTTCGACGAGCGTCCCCTTCCTACTCGATGAAAAGCATCGGTGGACCCGATCCGAGGATACTTTCTTATAAATAAAGCTTCGCCATCGGCTCGTGCCTCATTTGATTCCTCATCCCTCGTGACCGGAGGGCTCGTCTTTCGCCTTATCCTTATCCTTCTTCTTCTTCTCTTCTCGTTTCGTTTTATTTCCTTTTTTTTCCTCTGCCTCTGCCTCTCTCTTTCTCTCTCTCTCTCTCTTTCTATATAACTCTTCTCCTGCAATTTTCTATCGTCGTCCAATTTACCCTCTCGCAGTGGTCTTCTCACGCCAAAGTTAGCGTACTTCGCTTCGCGGTATATTCGGCTGATATCGAAAGTGATTTGGTGAATTTCTTTCAACACCGATGATCCGCTACGTCGCGCCAGGATAAGAAAATTCACTGGATACTTATTGTGGCGTGTCTCCGAAAATCAGTAAGTCTGTCGAATTTACAAATTCTTTTTAAATCTTACTTTATTTATTTATTTATTTATTTATTTGAGGAGGAGCGGTACTCGATTATCCCTTCGGTGCTTATACCAGTATAAATCAGTAGTATAAATCACCAGTATAAATTTTTACCAGTTAAAATCAGGATTCGATTTTTTCTCTTTTTTAAAATGCGTATTTCGAATTTGATCAAACTTTTATTATTAATTTACGCATTCCTATGGTCGCTGATTTAAGTTTCCAGGATCGCGGGCTAGAAATTCTTGTAACTCTATACAGCTGGAATTTCACTTCTCATTAAACATCTCAATCTTTCCGACATTTGTTTTCGAAATATTGAATTTACTTTAATTGTTATATCGGATTTGAACCTTAAGATCGTACTCGAATATCTTTAGTATCGACTTATCTCTTGATACTATTACAGATACTAGTACAGATTATTTATACAGTACTTATTTATATTATTGATATATTTATTGTTAAATACTATCACACTAGTACACAGTACAGTATACTAAATACTTATATCACTGTTATACTATTAGATATCTACCATAGATAGGTATTATTACGTATTACTATCATTTCTGTTATTTCCACAAGTTCATAGCAGTATTACAAGAAACGAGATAATTTATCTTTCAAGGTAGTTATTGTGATCTGAATTAATTATATGCGAACGAATTAGACCGATCGGACGTTTCGTGTTCGGTGAAAAACGTCATCGGGTTAGATCGTGCACGCGTTAGTCATCTTGAATGGGAATATCGATCTTACGCATTTTTCGAGATTACGAATATTTCCTTGGAATGGACGTTTCCATTTTCAAATATTATCGTATTCCTCGTGCGACGATGTTATCCATTAAAATTAGAAGAAAATTGGGAATAGAATCGAGTGCTTTTGTTCAATTTTACGTATGAACAAATTTCGAGAGAATTTAATCCTCGATCTCGATGAACGATCGATATAATTTTATAATATATCGTGCTCGCGTAAGTAATAAAAGTTTTTAATCAAAAAGATGACGTCGTCGTGGTCTAAGGAATAAAGTTCGCGATGCTCATGCTCAGCATATGGCACCTGTGCGTGTGGGCGTTTTCGTAAAGTTTGAACCCATCAGAAAAATTGTATAAAAGTATGACAAACAAGTAATTACGTTTCTTTTGCAAGAAGCTAGTTAAGTTATATGTAAGTTTATTAATAATCACAAATCGTTGGGCTAATTAAATAACAATTCGGCAAAGTATATAGCTACATACACATCTATATATAAATTGGACAGGAATTCTTATAGTAACAATACGTTTTATAATTTACGAAACATGTATCTTTATTAAAACGAGGTAATAAATCCACTTTTATAAATTTACATTTCATTTATGCGTTACGCTGAATAAAAAAAATGGTGATCGTTCTTCCGGTACGAATTGAGACATTAAACAAAAATAGCATGTCATAGGTATTTTATAATACTTATTAAAAATTCTCATTAACATAGCAGGTACATACATACATAAGTGTAATAAAAACAA
Organism: Odynerus spinipes; assembly: GCA_032403825.1. Taxonomy (NCBI): domain Eukaryota; kingdom Metazoa; phylum Arthropoda; class Insecta; order Hymenoptera; family Vespidae; genus Odynerus; species Odynerus spinipes. The sequence continues at coordinate 272,333 of JAIFRP010000080.1, read as the reverse complement.
GTGGCTCGTACGAGATGCAAACTAAAACGATTCGATCTACCGGAGATAGAAACGAGATACCGATTGGAAGTTGGCAAAACTTGACAAGGTGGGTGTGTACCATTGCATCCGCCAACTTTGTTCCGCACTATTTGCGAATGGCATGGCAAATGGTGAAAGTATTCGCAAGGTCGGCTAGGAGACTCGATCTATTGAACAATTTGTCGATAGAGAAAAGGAAGGAATAGAATCGAGAGAGAGAGAGAGAGAGAGAGAGAGAGAAAGAAGAACAATGGCAGCAATTAAATATAATCGTTAGACGTATTCATTAGATGTACACTCTTCAACCTTCCTTTTCCTTCTCGGCACTCGTGACGCGTAACGACACGCGATCGAAGCCTCGTCCGAGCTCTAATAATATGGCGATTAAGTCACTCGGCGGTGTGTATGCTCGACCTCCCGCGACGGTGCCATTTACATTACGATTGGAAACGATTTAACCGCGTGAGCGGCCCTTGATCGGAGATAGAGTCCAGATAACAGTAGGGTGGTATCGATAAGGATAAGAGCAAGAGTAGCTGGTGCATAAGTACTCTAACTATAAATGGTACCACTTGTTTCTCGGTATATAAATATATTTGTTAATTGTAATATTTAATTTTATCATCAACAATTCTGGGCTTTTATCTTGTATAAATATAATAAAAATCCTAATCCGTAGTTATATATTGTATTGGGTTGCGTCCGAAAATTCGTGCCAATTTTTTAGGAAAATTTAAAGATAAAAATTAGTTTATTTAAAGAACAAAGATGATTTATTTAAAAAAATAGAGGTAGGTATACAGTAGAGTCTCCCATATCCGAACTACTGGGGAGTTAAAAGTGTTCGGCTACTTTGGATGATAGAACAATCATTTTTCTGATAATAAATTTCATTTAATTAAATAAAAATCAAGAAAATGTGCAATATCTACGGTATTTAGGAATCCCAAATCTTTTTAAATGCTAAATCACATAAGTTCTGTAACATAAGTCACTCTGTAGAATTACATTCTTTCCGTGTCACAAAATGGCGAGATTTCGCAATTGATCATTTTAAATAAATCTAATGGTAATTAATTATTCATCGAACGATAATAAAGTAGGGGACTCGAAGAAAAACATTTCAATGTGACATCAGTCTCTTCGACCTCTCGACTATTAATCCGACATCCGAAGTTCTTATTCTTAGGTTACAAAAAATTGTGCCTAATGATGACATTCGAATAATATATACGCATTTCAATTGTAAATATCTTGAAATAATTAACGCGAAGCGGCACGCGAAACGACGATCGTCGCTCGTTAAAATTATATTCCAATCAGAACGAGTGTTGATGATTTTTCTCGAGAAACGGTCGAATAATTCGCATCGTTTAGAGTCGACTTAATTACGTAGGAAAATGATGGGCGTGGAACGCTCGACGGGAGTGGTAACGGTTCCATTGACCGATAATAGTTTCTTACTACTCGGTTCGGTCGTGCACGCTCGAACGATTCGTATGTGATTAGCAAATTCTTCGATTATTCTAACAAGGTATCGAATAGTATAGTAAACGATTTATTGCAAACTCATCGAAGAAAAAACATCTCCGATGAAAGAATTGCTTGGTCATTCGAATCACGGATGATCTATCGATCCAGATCGTTCATTAATTCTATCTCTCTCCCTTTTTATTATTATTCTGTTACTATGAGTTCACTTCCATCAAAAACAATGGAATGCATTTTCTATGCGGGGGAAAAGTCCAAGAGAAAAAAAGTAAAACGATCCACACGTTTTTCTCCTGGTATCAATCTTATGCGGGGTATGCATATTTTTACGTAGGTGGGTGGTACGGATATACATGTATGTATACGCTGACACGAGCATGAAGCTAATCCACCGCGTATCAGCGAAAGCGCACGCACACTCACGTGTACATATACAGAGTGTCCAAAAAGGTCAGGACCAAACTTATCCCACAAGTTAATGAGGTCAAGCAGGTGAAGAAAGTTCGTATAAACTTATGTCCGAAAATGTTTCATTAAATAGTTACTAGTTTTATTAAATAGTTACACACTATACAATAGTTACAAATAGTTACAAGCGTTCGAAGATTTCAAAGCAGAATGCATAAAAATGCATTCGAAATGCATTTATTATCATTTTTATAAAATGATAATAAAAGCAGGAGTATTCGAAAGAGTTCGATAGTCGGTACTTCGATAAATGGAAGCTTGAATTCTTGCAGAAGTTATAACCACTAAAATAATTAATAAAAATCATTGATTTCTTATAACTTTACAGTAGTTTTTTAACCTACTCGACCTCATTCACACGTGTTTCAAGTTCTGTCTCGACATTTTCGGACACCCTGTATATGTATATGTATATGCAGATGCCCACGTATATCTTATATGTATAGTACCAGCTGACAAGCGAGATTCTCTTGTTACGAGCACCGTAATCTCGCGCTTGTTGGATCTTTTTTCCTCTGCCTATCACACACGAACGCGCGCGCGCGTGCGCGCCTACGAACAGGATACCGTTCCCCGACTTGCCTTGACTTTTTACATTAGTCAACATCGAGAAAATCCTGAGCGGACGACGATGATAAATTTTCATTTAAAAACTAAAATATTCCTTTTTCCGATCGAATGGAAGACAGATAAATTTCTTGTCATCGTTAGAGCGGTCGTGGTGTAATATTTGAATATTTCATAAAATGGATAACGAGTTTGAACCGACTACAGACATTTTGCAATAAGGTATAATAAAAAGTGCAAGGATATCTTTACTTTTAAGAAAAATATGCTAATTTTAATAAACGTCTTAAAAAATACATATTTTTTCAAGGTATTTCTGAGCGATACATAGAAAACCTGTAAGGAATTAAAAATATTAAGTCATTTTAACGTCAATTGGAAGATATCTCGATTGGGAATTTTCTCATGGTATCCATTTCGTTTTGATGGAATCGGAGTTAGCCTTCCGGCGACGTACCGTCGGCATCATTACGAGAAACAACGCAGGGAAGATAATATCAATCTGATTTATGTATAATAATGTCAAATTACGCTTCGTTTATGGAATATGGAGTAACGAGGAAGAGCGAAACCTAACTCGTAAAACGCAATTCTAGTTTATTTCAGAAATTTGCATTTATGCTTCTAAATTTAAAATGGCCCCTTTCAGAATACTCTCCATTGAATATGATACACTTTTGTTAACGTTTCTTCTGATCTCGAAAACATTCTGCAATGTGCAGTTCACTCGTTATCAATTTTTTTTACATCTGCAATATTCGCAAAACGATGTCCCTTCATATGTTTTTTCATTCTTTAAATCGTGTATCAGATGAACACGTTGGCGATAATATCAGTACTATACTTTTCTATACACAAAATTCACGACCAAGCAACGACGCGTGAACTGATGCATTACCGTGACGCAATTTCCATGAGCTATTTTTCCATAAATCAAGTCACTTTTTACAAATTCCTTCACGCGATCGGCGTAAAACATAGGAGTAATTAATGCAAATTATTTGATCCTTTAGTATGAAATATAACACTAAATTGCAAATTACTCACAATCGACCGTATAATATAAACTATGTAACTAATTTCGTTGAAAATTGCTATAGATATCAGGGACAAGTGTACCAGTCTCTTTACTTAGACCACTTTCATAATCACCGACATATATATCTATGTACATCACGTAGTATCTATACGACATACATATACGTATACATAACAATAAAAAGCGAGTAAGATGATGCTCTTCATATGGCTGTCCTAAATTCGTCAATAATTTCAATTACGTTCTTTCTCTCCGCGAAACAAAGCTCACGTGACGAGTACTTTTGCTATTGTTTCATGTAACTATATACCTACTTTACGATTTCCCAGGAAATACATATAAGTAAATTGTTGCTATTGTGAAATTTTAATTAATCGTCGCTAATCTTCGTTTAAAAGGGTCACGTGACCACCGATTAAATCCAAACTCGTTCGTCGAATTGTCGTATGACTTAAAAGAATTTTTATTACTCCTCTCCTCGAATCATCTCGAGAATCTTATACGTATATAATAAATATATACATATACACAGACACATTTATGTGTCGCTCGCTTCGTTTAACGATCCGAGCCGTTTAACAGTTTTCCTCGAAATGTATAAAAAACATAAGGAAAAAAGAAGGAGCATTGGAAAGAGCGCGTGCTCAAGAATCGTCGTCACGCGACCGACACGCGAGGCGGCTCGTTTGCGGAACGAAGGCTAATAATTGTCGTGCGCAGCGTTTCTCGTTGCAAACGACGAGAGAAAATGTGTTATTCGAGCTACTATTTAGTCAGGCGCACGTGGGAACGCGTAAAGCAGAGCTAGCCGGGCACGTGCCTTTGAGAACTTTGGTTATACCACGTGATGGTTAACGGTACGTCTGTACATGAGAATGACGTTAATGATGACGCTTTTGATGCGGTATTTATTCGCTTTTTCTTTTTTGGAAAGGAAAAACCAAATATCGAACTGTAGATTAAAATATGTCTAGATATTTCTTGTAGAATCTTGTAACATTTTTCTGTCGCTTTAATATGTAGGGGTTATTATAAAAGTGGTTTAAGTCATATATTTATCTTTCAAGATATATAAAAACACTTTTTTGGGGGGTAGTTGTATTACTGTTTTATAATATTTTGTTTTAACTATTATATAACTCTTTTACTCCATTAATTATTATTGTAAATTTTAATCGAATAAAAGTCACTTTGCGAGATCACGCGTATATAACTTGTTGGATCAAAATTTATAATAAAAAGGAGAAAATTTCAATAAGTAGGTAGTCTTAATCAGATTGGCTTCTGAACGTCTCGTTATATCGATGACGGATACACGATGGAGATTTCCACTTCATCTCGTAAACGCATCGTTAACACGGAAGAAATGAAGAGAACAAAACTTGAGTGTGTACATGCCTTCGTATGCAAGTGCGTGCATCGAAGTACATCCATACATACGTGAGCTTGTTTTGAACTTCAGCCTTTCGTTGCGTGCACCTTAACGTTGCCAATTAAAATGCACATAGATAATAAAATCTACGAAGGAGCATCATTAAACGGCCGGGCTCAATACAATCTTATCGACGTTGAATCTCCCTGTAATGCGTGCTCAACCAACCGTGTTTAGAAGAGTTTACATTTGTGAAAATTTACATAATCGTTCGATATAATCTTCGATCTGATTTTTATTACGCGAAAGTTGAAATATAAATTGCTACGGTGTCGGTATAGTCGGTTCCTGTTTTTATCGTAATACTTGGTAATATGTGTTGCAACAAAATTAGAAATGTTGCAATAGAATAAATGTGAATGCCCGCGTGACACGCGCGACAGTCGCAAGACACGAAAGCAATTTATGAATCAACGCGAATCCAGTTCTTACAACTCTATTGGAGGAGAGATCTCGTTGATTTTATTGGGGGCTGGATACGTTTGGAAAAAAGAGTACGTGCAATTATTTAACTCGTCGATGGATGCTACTATTCGGTATTTACTATTGGGCCATCGCTACGAGGACAGTGTTCCAGAATACTTTGGATGTTTGTAAAAGTAAGTATTACTTCGTATAGAATTTCTAATACAAAGCACAGAACATTTTGCATAGATTTATTCAATAAACTTATTCATATATTTATTTATTCAATAAACTTCAACTAATATAGTAGTTTATATACTGATACGTAATTTTAACTTTGTATCAGGTAGCAAACATCTTAATGATTATTCAACTCGTCCATTCTGGATACCTTCTGGATACCTTCTGGATGCCTTCTGGATGCCTTCTGGTTGCCTTCTGAATACCGCGCGAATACCGCCCGAATACCGCCCGAATACCGCCTGAATACGGTCTGAATACACAATACGTGGATCATCCAATGCAGATGTTAACAAGGAATAAAGTGCGACACTATAATTATAACAAATTTTATTATAATCAATTATATTAAGATATAAATAATATCATATGAACATATCTTGTATTAAATTATATTATATTGTATTGTATCAGTAGTTAATGACATGTATTTATATTATAATTCGTAATATATATTAATTATAATTGTTAATACATTTATTCATATATTTTACCTCACATGCGTGACGTATTGTAATAATGAATGCATAAATATTCCAAATATAACACTGTAAATGTAAAATTAGAAGTTTTAAATAAATGCAAATTTTACCTCAATAAATTTGTGTTCATTCTATTACCTTAATAATCTGCCACCCACCTCCTACCTGCTGTCCTTTTACATTGCCCAGTTTGCGAGTAAAATTTTTCCAAGTCCGTACAATCGAAAAAGTATCAGGAGAACATAAGATTAAAGAGGTATCCGGAGTTTTTGCGTGCCACCTCCTCGC
>JAIFRP010000080.1:246005-261337 GCA_032403825.1 Odynerus spinipes | reverse complement strand
GTGTTTTGAAGTATGCTTTATTACGCAAAATTAATGATTTTATTACGATTGCTTAAATTTATTACATATGTATTTGTTTTCAATGCGAGATGTGAATTTTAATTGAATGATTTCAATTCCAATCTACTCAAAACCAATCTACAATATAAATCGAGGATTAAATGTAATATAAAAAGAAATAAAAATAAAACCTGATGTAATATTCTTCTGCAGCTGCCAAACCCTAGAACTGAATGGCACTCGTTACTGCGAATGGAACTACAATGGTCTTGGCTTGGACTATCAAATCTTGGCAGGACCGAGTTTCATCGCCGTCTTTACGGTGGTCGGTGTGATTCTGGGTATCGCTGCCGATCGATATAATAGGTACTTTACTTTTATCGATATAATTTTACCCGTGCGATAAATGTAGATCGACGAAGACTCTTAATTACAGAGAAGCAGGTAATCTAAGAATTAGCTTCGAACGAATAACTTGTCGAGGGAAAGCGTTTTAGATAAAAGTTTGATAACTTTGTTATCTTTAATGTCTTACTTAACTTTTTTTTATTTTTTAAGGGTTAAATTTTAAGATCTCAAACCATTGTCTCTTCTTTTTGACACCATAAAACTTTCGTTCGAATTATGGAGACACTCTGTATAAATGAAATTTGTCTACGATTTATATGAAAATGTTTATATAAAAGCGATTACTTAAATTAATTTTATTCTTCATCAGGATCAGACTATTAGCGATATGCACGCTAATATTCAGCTTGGCGATCATTTTAATGGGAGCGGTAAAACACTACTGGCATCTTGTTGTCCTTCGTATGGTCTTGGCTGCAGGGTAAGTTAAATCAATTTATTTATAAAATTTATCTACCATTTTTTCGATTATTTCAAAAATATTTCAATCATTGCAAGAATTAATTTATATTATTGCATACATATTTATCCGGATCCCTTCTTCACCCGAGTTTCGCCGATAAATCGGTAATCGTTGAATAGCGATTCCTGTTTTACCATCAGAGGTAAGCCCTCTCGATGTTCCAACGCATAACGTTTTGTCATCTTACCAGGCGTTACTCGGGTGATTAGAGAGAAACCGATTACACGAAATACCTCATACAAATAAAATATGTAGAAAATGTATATTTTTTATTAACGATTAGCGAGGCAGGATGCAATCCATTAGCAACCGGTCTTATTTCCGACTGGTTTCCCGAAGAACAGCGTGGTCTCGTTATGTCCATCTTTAATTGGGGTATTTACGGTGGCTATGGGATTGCTTTTCCGGTCGGTAGATACGTGCCATCCTTAAATGCGTGGGATCTGGTAAGTGAAACCTACAATGTTATTATTATTAGTTATAAAAATGATTTTACGTATTTAAAATATTAAATGCATATAAAAATATTATTTTATGTCTTTCATTTTTTCTTAACAAACGGCACGAATTGTCGGTACAATTTAATAGTATTGATAGTTCAAATATTTTCGAACAAATAAAGTAATGAAATTGTTATCAGGGATGGAGAGTGTGTTATTACGGAGCCGGTATAATCGGCATCATTATTGCGATCCTTACCGGTCTGACCCTAACCGAGCCAGAAAGGAAAACCATTGGCGAAGAAAGTGATAAGAACAACGATAAGAAGCTCTCAATTTGGAAAGTGATACTTCAACCGCGAATTATACTCCTCTGTCTTGCTGCCAGCATCAGACATTGCGGTAAAGGACGATGACTCGATAAAAATACGATATTAGGCTGTTGCATAATTTCGGACTTAGAATTCATCAGAATTCTTATGTAAAAAAAAATATTAATGTACATTTTGAATTGACAAACATAGGTAGATCTATAAAACGTTATTATCATTAAAATAAGTCGCAGTTAATAGTTAAATAAATTCTTTTTCAACGTTATATTAATTTTAATAGTACTTAAAAATATAGTAAAAATAATGCAACAACCTAATAATGCAATATTTAGAAGTTTTAGATCCGATGGTAAAACAGTAGACTCCCGTATAGCGCGAATTCCTACAACGCAAATTCCTGCAACGCGCTAAAGATACTGCGACGATTTTTGTGATATAACGCAATTTTCCCAGAACACGTTATATGTGCTTTTCACAAATACGTTTTACTATTTTAAGAACTGAAACCAAAAAACACAATTTAACATGACAATAGTCATTCAAACGTGGTATTCATGATATATGTAAAAAATTCTCTTATAATACGATTTTTTATAACATATAATATATTAACCGTGTTATACGTGAGTCTACTACATCGATAATTTTTAAGACAATGGTTAGTCGTTAATGAATGTCATTTCTGATACAAAAATGTTCATCTCATTTTCTTTTTTATCAAATCCTAACGCATATGACACACATTTTCACATAAATATTCATTAGAATTTTGACAGAGAAGGCAATTAACGATTCTTTCTTTCCCAGGTGGTATGTGCTTCGCCTACAACTGCGATCTCTATTATCGCGATTATTTCCCCGATCACGATCTCGGCTGGTGGCTCTTCGCGGTGACAATCGTGATCGGCAGCATTGGTGTCGTCGTTGGAGGCGTAGTCAGCGATAAATTCGTCGCGAAAATGGGAATCAGATCGCGTGTCGCGGTATTGGCAATCAGCCAGCTGATAGCGACACCCCCGGCTTTCGGATCGGTTTACTTCGAACCACGTTGGGCCATGGTCTCCCTCGGGATCTCTTATTTCTTCGGTAAAATGACTTCCTTATTCGTCCTATCGACCCTACTTATCGTTTCTTCCCCGTGAACTTCTCGAGCTTCTTTTTGGAGTATCGACGATTTATCCGTTCTTCGGAGCGATATTTCTAAAAACGAGATTGATAGTAGCGTCGATATAGACAGCGACACATATTGTTAATGCTAAATAGATAAAATGCTTTTTGTTTAATTATTGTCTTTCTTAAAATCTTCGAAGGAACAAGTATACCTACGATTTCATAAAAATCAAATTTAAGAAGTTTAATGTGACTCGTGAGTTGTATACTCGGAAAAATATGGAAATATTCGCTTGGACGCAGTATTGAGTCATCCGTGTTCATGGTAAACCGTCGCGTGAATCACAATAAAATATGTCAATTTGTTCGATTTGAATATGGGGAAAATCAATGTTTTCCCCATACAAATCCATGAATATTCTAACTTATTGTCAAAAGTTCGCATGAAAATGAAATAAACATTAATTTTATATATAACATACACATATACGGCTTCTGAAGAAGGAACATTTGTAATTTCAGCGGAAATGTGGTTCGGCATAGTTTTCGCGATAGTCGTGGAGATCGTCCCGTTGAACATGAGATCTACGACAGTAGGAGTCTTCCTGTTCGTGATGAATAACATCGGGGGTAATCTACCGATCCTCGTAGAACCAACGAGGATGGCCATAGGTTTTCGCGAATCCCTCTACATATTCTACGCTGGTTTCTACGGCATAAGTAAGAAAGATTCTATAAATCTTCGATCTTATTCTCAAATTCTACTATCGTCCATGAGTTATGAGATATTTAATTATTTTCAAATAAATCTCAATTATAGCACAGGTGTATTTAGTTTATGCATATATTTTAGTCTCTAACGTAAGTAATCAATGTTTTATTTAATATCACGAATGTTTCATAATTTTTAATTTAAACGTAAAACTAAAATTAACAAATGTCCCACAACTTATGACCGTTAGCGTACATCTCAATAAATGAAACAAATAGAAATATAATCGAGGTAATAACACCTTATCGATCGACGCACCTAACGCCTGTCTTCGTGTTGTAGGTTCGATCATGTTCCTTCTGACGATGTTCCTGATGCCAGGTGGCCCGGCTAAGGAGCCGAAGAATGTCGAGGAATTAGGTGGATACGACAATCGCACGTTTACCAATAACGACGAGCACGTTTCTTCGACGATGGAACTTCCTCGATTATCGATTCGTCCACCGAGCTACGAAAATTCGCATTTATGAGAACTCACTTTTTCAAAGGCGTGATAACTGTCAGGAAACCGAAGAATCACCCGAGTCGTCTCTGCACGCACTTTGATAACGTAGAGCTCGAGTTTCATAGACGAAGACGAAAATGAAGAAGAGACGCCTGGATCGGAGGCCGAGTCCGATTTCGAATCTAATGGCGTACGCTTCACGTTTACAAAGGACGATTAAAAATTAATTTATTAAACAAATTTCCAAAGATCAGTACCGTAAACGCGTGTAGAGTATACAAGAGTAGCGTACACGTAGAGCAATCGCGAAAAGTCTTACGGTCAATTTGGAAACTCTATTTCCAGAACCGAAGGAACGAAGGAGTTTCGTTCCCGAACGTTAGAATTCGCGTGGTGAATCCCATCGTAGATTGTTCGTCACTCTTTTTATTGGCAAGGTAACATAAATTAATTTCACGCCGAGCGTCCACTTTCGACATAATATTCTTCTTGTTACTATTATTATCATCATGATTATTAGTATTATCGCAATGTTAAGACGACGACGACGTCCGAGGATCGAACCTCGAGGTGTAGAAATACGAAGGAGAGATAAAAAAAGAGAGAAGAAGTTACCGAAATTATATCGTAGGCGATAGAAAATGTACCGATCTCTCGACAATAAAAAAAAAACATGTTCAACGCTGTATCGATACAGCTAGGACCGCGTACATACCTAAAAAAAATCGCTTAGGAACCTCTTGGATCGGATCGGAAAGAAGTAGCTTCGAGTTCGATCATAGTATTATTTACAAAGATTATTTAATATAAATAAAAGAGGTATATTTGTAATGTACAAAATAATAACGTTTCGTAGGACAGTTTGAAGCCTCGTACCTATCGCGTTTAAAAAAACGAGGCATAGATTCTTGCGACTTGTCATGAAATGCTGTTGTGCTTCGCAGTGTGTACATACTTACATATTTACATAATAAAAAGTGTGCGCTCTCGTAAGAAATACCTCGTGTTTTTACTTTGCGAATAAATATACAAGTAGTAGACGACTATTTAGGAAAGATACATCGAGTAGAGTGAGCGTGGTAGTAAATACATACTACTTACGTAGTAGTAGTAATATTAATAGTAATAATAATAGTGACGATAAAGTTACGATACAATGATAGGTCGCATGAATTTCGATAATAAACACTCGCGATTATGTATAAGATGTAGGGGAAGAAAAAAGATGAAAAGTCTTCGAGTGCAAATCGCACGATCGTGATCGTACCTCGTACAACGAATTTTAATACTAGCGGAACGATTCTCGTCGTTACGCACAATACTTTCGATAACGCTCTCCGTCTCGTTCTTCTTCGCAGAACGAATTCTATACACATGGGCGATACACTGACATGTGAAACGTATAAACAGACTGCATGCGACATATTGGTATACCGTGTAACACATATCGCACGTCCCGAACAAAACTGTCGTAAGTTAAAAATAAAAAAACCGGAATTGTAGAGAAGAGGCAAAAGAAAATTTGTACAATAATTAATTAGAGGTAATTCAACGCCTGTTGGGAAATATAAATTATTTTCTTTGCGATCTTACATTGCTGCAGTTTGTTTGGTTAACAAATCTCATATTAAAGATTCTACTTTCGGGAAAACGCGTATTTCGATACTTTTTTTTTAAATTGTGCCACTTTTGTTCGAGACACGCGATATCAAACGTTGAACTTAGATGTTTGTGAAAGAGATAGAGAGTGAGAGAGTGTGAAGGGGGATGGATAATGACGAAACAATAAATACATCGAGCGGACGAACGAGTGTAATGATTAGAGCACACAGAGACCGTATACGTATACGTACAAATGTATACAGGGTGAGTCGTTTAAATAGAAACACTAAAATAATGTTCGACGTATGAGAACGCTCTAAGAGAAACATTTGTAGCGTCCTGAGAGGCAATTGTGGCAACGAAGAAAGAATCTCCTCGTCGGGTTTATTTTTCTTCGCGAATTTTCTCCTCGTATATTCGCAAGAAAGAAAGAAAGATGCCGAGTATTCCCATCGAAATGACTCATCCCGTAGAATCGATCGAAGAAGACGAAATTAAAACACGAGCACGATCCCCTATGCATTCGACGATGATTCACGTATCGTGCTTTGCTGCGATAGCCATTCGCATACTTCTTCACCGTTACACATAGTACAATAAAATCTATAGCGTTCGAATAGCGTGTCCAAGAGACGAGTTCTTTGAGGGACGAGAACATCGCTGGGTCGAGGGACGATCTTTAACGAGGTCTTTTGAAAAACGCTGTAGACGCGATCACGGAGGCTCGACGATCGACGTCGTGTCAGCAATCGTCCGTGGACGTGCTGGAAATTTGTGTACTCGCGCCACTGGAGAAGCTACTTCTACAAGTCTCGACTACCAGCGCGGTGTCCGGCACTTGAACGAACTGGACCTTTTCCTTAGGCCAACGATTCCTCCCGTAGACGCAGTTGAAGATGTTGTATCTATTGTCCATCTCCAGGTGACTGAACGTACTACTGTGACGTCTCTTGAGAACCTTCTTCGCCATGAGGCTTCTGTTGTTCTTGTAAGAGAGTTCCTTCTTGAAGCAGAAGAACTTTCTCAGCTCTCTTTTCACTCTCTTCGAGCGATAGCCAAAGAGCAACGGGCTTACGTAGGCGGCCAGGACGAGAAAGCATAAGGCTGTCACGTCGTACTCGTGAGCGATCCTTTGATCGTTGTAAGGTGGAAGATTCTTTAGCAGTAACAGTATCTCGTAGGGAGACCAACAGATCAAGCCCATCACTATAACCAACGCGCTTATCCTAGCAGCTCTGGTCTCCTCTCGATACCTGAACAACGAGCCATTGCTGATCCTATACTTGAGAGAATTTATATAACTGGAAGTACTCCTCACGCTGGCCACGCGATGCAACGAGCTTTTATTCGGAGCCGGTGTTATCGTGACGATGGGTGTCAACAGACACGCCGAGGTCTCGGTACTCGCACCGGTTAGAGCAATTTCGGTCGTCCTGTCGGTACCTTGCACGTCGAAGACTTCGCAGCTCTCGACGATCACCTCGGTGATCTCGAAATCCGAAGGGAGTCCATCGTAGCGTTGTCTCTTCTTCGATCGTTCGAATTCGTTCAGCTCGGATTCGATGTTTCCACCACCTAGATCACTTCGCTCGTCGACTCGCGAACTTTGACCGACGTACGAGGTAACGTTCACTTCCACTTTGTTCTTTCCTTCGTTACGATTCGAGGCTGTCTCGTAGGCCGCCGAATACGGCGAAAGATACATGGGGTTTTGTTCGCTACGAGCACAGTCGTCCACGACGACGTCGATCATGGGACGGAAACGCTCGGAAGTCACTTCCCCTTCGGAATCCGAATCGGAACAATCAACCAAATCAGGTAGCCCGGTAGCGCTGTCGGTAAACCAGGAACCTCTCGTGCTTTCTCGCATTAGCATTTGCTCGTACATGAGATCGTGGGACGATTTGACTCTCTGATCGGCTCGATCGAGGAACCGACTCTTTACGAGATCGTCGTACGGCCAGGTGCTCGGTTCGTTCTTCTCCAGGAACTCGGCTTTTAATGTGGAGACAACGGGAAGCTTGGCCTCGTTCGACTCGTTCCTCTCGTTTTCCTCGTCGTTGGGATCCTCGATGGTTTCAGCACCCAAGGTAAAGACCACAGCACCGGACGAAGAGGTAGCTTCGCCGGCCACCTCGCAACAGGGAAGATTAGACGGAAGAATTTCTGAAGCCGATGAGAAGGAACGTCTGCGAGGTACTTGACTTCCAGCCGGTTGGGTCGTCTCGCTGGTCTCGTCGATCGATGAGAGACTCGAGATTTTAGGTATTCTTCTAAAATCGTCACCCAGGTTGTCCGCTTGCTGCTGCAACTGTTGATGCTGTTGCTGCAGCTGTTGCTGCGACCTGGGATCCTCGCAAAAGCTCGCGGACGAGAGTATAGGTCTCGAACCGGTCCTCCTTGTTCTCTCGGAGTTTCTATGCGCCGCAGAGTAAATTTTCACGTATATCCAGCAGACACAGGCGAACGGTAGGAGATACGCGAACAAGCTGTGCACCAACGCGTAGATCATACCATAAGTATTCGAGTTGTCGACGAAGGCATCGACCTCGAGGAAGATTGTCGAATTCTCGACGAACTCGATTCTCTCCTCGATATCGAACGTCTCGATCAATCCAGACTTGTTGTTACTGCTGCTGAACGTTTCCAAGCCAGCGGTCTCGTTCTCGAAGATGCTGAAACTCGAATCGATCCTCGAATTCGTCGATGTGTTCTCAGTTTGATCGACTACACTCGTTGACAATCTCTCTAGGTTGCAGGATAGCCAAAGACTACGTGGATTCGGATTTAAAAAGGCCAACAGGGCAAACACAGAGGAGACCAGCCAAACGGAGACTATCAGGATTCCGGATTTTAGTTTGTCGACCCTCGCGCGATATCTTAAGGGATCCACCACGGCGAAGTATTGGTCTATGGCTATCAGGAAAACCGACAGCACCGAGGACGTCGTCATGAGGGCTGTCGCGCCTTCCGATATCGCGCAAACACTTTCCGCTGACAATGGCGATGAACTGGTCTTCGACGATGGTGAAGCGTCCATGATGAGGAGGGGATTCAGCAGTGCGCTGATTAGCAGGTTCGAGACGGTCAAGTTCATCACGAATCTGGAAAGACAAAACACAATTAATAATAAATAATAGATAACATTTATTTATTTAATTGTACGACAAATTTGTCATCGAAACGAATATTATTTTCATCATTAATAAACGCGTTACAATAAACTAAATTATTCTATCATAAATTCATATTTCGTTATCATTTTGTCCATATCCTACATACACTTTATATTTCGAATGTTCTTTCTTATAACAATCTTTCTGTTCACATCTTGAATGGTAAGTTACTCAAAACCGGCTTGGCATGAAACGTGTTAATTAATATACGTATTTCAGTACCGAACGTGTAATTAAAATTACCGCTTACGATGGTAAGTGAACCATTGATTTTTAATTAACCTTGATCTAATACTTCAATACGCAGGATAATAAAAAATCGATTTATATAAGAAAGGATTGCAGTAAAAAATGCAATTACACCTGACAAGTGCATGGATAGATTCACATAAAAAAATGAGGTCGTAGGAAGATAGTATCCACTATACCATACATCTTTTCCCTTGTATTATTATTTTTGTTATCGTGGTTTTAAAAAGATAAGTATCCCGTTCGAGTTGCTAGAATCATTCGATATATTCTACCTTTGGTTCGAGTATTTATGTTACAATAGAAAGAAGGGCGTGGCCTCACCCACGTTTCTACTGATGCAATTTCTGACAATAATTTTGAACGAGTTCGACCTTGCCAAAATCCAACGCGATAAGATTTCGTGGTTTTCGACGAAGTGACATATACAATAGCTCACGAAATTATCCGTACATCTTTTACGAGCGTGCAACTTTATTTTGGTGCAGAGTTAGTACAGAATTCGAAACTCTACGTAGATCTAACGAATTTACATCGTTACAGAGGATTACGTCGGGTTTCGAGGAATTAAGGTTTCTAAGAATATCTTTGACTAGTCCAAGCGAGTGCCTACTTCTAAGTTTACACAAATTTCTTTTTAATATCGATACATTTTCAAGAGTTTCCACAGTGAAGAATTTCCAACTTATAAATCCAGCAAATAAGACAAATTAACAACTGATATAAAAATAAAGAAATTTACAAGCAATTTATAATTTCGTTCTGAAAATAACACTTTTGGCTATCAAAACGTCTAAGCAAAAGCGTGCAGTGTCAACTTACAAAAGATTAAATATTATTATAAAATTGAAAACCCCCAAAAATGATACAAGATTACTCTCCAAAATTTCTTATCGAAGTTATTTCATTTATTGGATCCCACAATTTACGATTATTTTTTCTTTAGTTCCGTACGATAAAACTGCTTCGATCCTTCCATTCGATTTAAGCGGCAAGCATGTGATTTATTGTGATATTCAAACGTTATTGTGTTACCGAACCGCCTTGCGTTATCAAATAGACACAATCGTGGAAAAAGAAGAGCGAAGAAGCAACAGATGGAACAGGTGTTTCCTGCCTGCCGATTTTAAAAAACTGACATCGTTGAGAATAACAAGGGAATAACGAAGGAACATCATTTTAACGAGACGACATTTTTACGCTTTCTCGTGATACAATTTTGATTTACACTGTTTCTTCACGCGTATAAGTTTACACAATGATGACACGAGACTAGTGTTTTTCAAATATACCTACAACAGGAGACATTAAAAAACGGTCCCTTTATTGACAGTGTTTTCTGCTTCTCGAAAGGTCACCGACCCGTCTTTAAAATGTGTTTTTTAAAACACGTGTTCTTGAATCGTATCGTTTCAACTTCTCGATCAAAAACAATTTTATACGTTCGTAAAACGTAACGAAATTAATTTTTATCGTTATATGTGTGATTTCTTTTGTAAAAGAAATATCGCAGGAAATATTGCGTGACATTAAAAAATGATGTTGGTTTCAAAATGTTTAATATTACATGATGAAAAACACCGACATGGCCACTGTCGTTTAGCTCGGCTGCAAACATGTCGGTCCTTAAAACTTTTATTCCGGTTAAAAGCTGATCTTGAATGAGTTAAACGTTTCTAGCGACTCTAAACTTCCGATCCTCGTTATTTCCTGGATTTCACGGAAACGATCGACTTGATGAAATATTTAAGCGATTTCTTGATGTTAACTCCTTCGACGACATCGTAGATACTTCAAAATATTTATCGGCAGAAAGTATTCCGACTTGAAGCGAGTTATGGTAATGGTCCTACCGTTATTGCGTTTCGGGCGTGGAAAAAGTATACGCAGGATAACGTTTATTCGACGTAATGCCGTGCAAGCGTGCAACGAATATGAAATTTTCTTGCCGCGTCTTCTAAATTTTCTACTTTACGTAAACGACAGAAAAAAAGGAAAACAAAGAAACAAATGTAAAGGATAAGTCTCTCGTGAAAAAATATCGACTACTATTTTTATGTGAACACGTAAATATATGAGCTGCTCATTTGCCAAATCGGTGAATAGTTTATTTATTGTTTAATATTATACCGTTGTATTAAAGAATTACTTAACTATTGTATCATTTCAACAATTTACTTTAAAATGTGAACTTAATCTCAAATTATTTATCACTCAACATCTTCAGTCTCGTTGTTAAAGAAAATTTATTTAAAATCTAAAAGTGCTTTGGCACTAAAATTGAGAAAAATTTTAAAAAGGGAGTTGACCACTTTGGTCTGTGAACGACTCATATATTTTCATACGAACTGTCCACGAGTAAAACGCGCCTCAGATACGCAAGCTTTGATTTTTCTACTTCAAAAGTTTCCACGCCGTATTTCATAATTTCTCGCACTTTCTCGCAGATTGCATAGACGAAATCGATTTGTTTTACCAGAAGACGTTTATTAAGATAGCATCGGTGTTGCCATAATACAAAATTTTGGCAAAGATCGCTCGAGGGCGTACAAAAAGACACGCGGCTTCCGCCGAGGCGTGTCTTTGTGTTGGCTTTCGAACGTTACGCCGTCGTCTATGAAATATATTTTTAGTATATATTTAACGCTATTTATAGCGATTCTCTGACAAGTCTCTGACTCGTTAGGCTTTTCGCGACGGAGTGACTCGCGATAAAATTTCTCATTCGAGAGCGATGAATCGAACTCGGGTCGTATCTCGGTCGACAAAAATTCCATTTCATCGAGATTACGCGTTTCGAGGCGGCACAAAAGATTATTTTATAAGAATGACGACACTATGAATCGATTACAATGAAATAACGCACATCTCGTTTTTCTCTCGATGCATTGGGGAGAAACATCCAAAACAAGAGCTCATATGGACGTAAACAACGATAACACGTGCTTCGAATACGAAATTATCGATGAACGATGCTGCGACTGATAGGGTAAAATGATAACTAAAGAGAAAAATTAATATGAATGAAAGCAAAAAAGTGGGAAAAGAAGGAATATGATGCGGTAGGTAAGTGTTTCCTATCGTCTGCGTTATTTGGACTCGTTTGTTTGGCGATCACCAGAAATATTTTATAATAAAAACAGAGGTCCGATCTCACGTGATCCCGTGTGAGAAATCACATGATGCGTGACAAAGACGCACGAAAAAAAAGGTTTGAGTTTCCATGCCTTCTTTGATTTAGTTTTGATTACGAAAAGATCGTTCCACTTTCGTCGGGAGAACTAGAACGGTAGGTACGATTCCGGAATTGAAAGAGTAAAAAGTACAGGGGGAAAAAGGTAACAGGAATGGAAGGGAAAAAGAAAGGGAAAAAAGAAACGGAAGGTGTATGTAGTATGTACGTGTGCGAGCGTACCAACCTGTTCGAAATCGTCCGCAATCCGGGTCGTATGAGAAAGGCGAGGAAGAGGGTCGCGTTGAGGAGGAAGCAGCCGAAAAGTATGAAGCTCCAAACTGCGATCCCCGGATCCTTCCACCATCTTTCCAAATCTCCGAGATCCGCGACCGTTCCTTCGACGATATCCGCCGCATCTCCGTCCATTCATAAATGATAGCCGTCAGACGAGTTCCTGAAACAATTCCATGTTTTGCTCTTTCAAACTTTTCTATGTTATGTATATTTTTTAATTATTTTTTTAATTATGTGAGATACTCCTTATTTTTTCTCGAGATTCTCTTTCGCAAGTTGCGAACGTGCGTCTTTCTACTCATGCGTGCATGCGTGCATGCGTTCGTGCGTACGTGCGTACGTGCGTGAATCCGCGTGTTTATTATTATGACCGAACAATGTCGAGTAATTCTGTAGTTGACAATATAGAGGAAAAATAAGAGAAGATGTCGCTCGTTTTAGTCAAAATGTCGTCATCTTGGATTTGGGTTATATGGTGGATGAATATGGAAAGAAAAGGAAAAAAGTGAAATCTACTGTACCTGTGATCATAGGAAATGGAAAGTATAGTTCGGCTTTTTAAAACTTCTAAAACGCAATTTTGTTAGAGACATTTCGTTTCTGTACGAATATGCGTTGAGGATGGAAAACATTAATTATTAATATTATTATGCAACATTTTCTCGAAGGCTTTTTTATCCTGACATAATCAAATTATAATGTTTTTCTTTTTTTTTATTCCCGAGTACAGGAAACGATCAGTATGAATAATTATTACCATGATTTAACGAACACGTGATATATAAACTTGTTTCTTCACTTTTACCATTTACAAATCAGTGAATATTATACTTTTTGAAAAATTTGTACTTAAATATAACAAAAAAATTGGCAGATAACATATTTTCTTTTTTTCCATATAATGCAAATGAGTTAAAACGACATAAAAAAAAGCGGACACGAGAGTTCACTGTATCGTTATAGCAGATGATCAGCAAGATGTTAATCCTCGTCATCGTACACCTTTCCTACTATAAAAAACTTTCACTCCTCGGACTAAAGTTCAGGCTTCGCTCTAAACTCTACCGTTACGCGCGAATTTCAAGAGAGACTTTGACCCTCGAGAAGATTTAGCACGCGCCAAAGAACCTATAAAAAAATCAATTTCTCGCATCATCCTGAAGTCCTCGAGCATCCTCCTTCGTTCGCGTCCTCAGTTTTTGTCGGAGGTCTCATTCGTTTTTTTTCTTTTTTTGTATACTTTTATAGTAATTGGTCAGTGGTACAGACACCGAGTACGGTGCGAGGAAGATCACGTTTTGCGTCATCGTTGAAAACGAGGAAAAGTTTTGCGAAACGGAGGAATAGAATTAATTACGCGAACTATTCCACGTAATAAGGAATGGAGGACTATTAATGCTATTATCGCTATTACTGCTATTATCGCTCGAATTACGTTACGGGTGCACTTCGAGGAATTTGAAGCATCATCGTGCTGTTCTGTAACACTCGAAAATGGGTTAATCTCGAGACACTGGAAGGGGAGCGAAGCAGAAAGAGAGAAAGAGAAAGAGAGCGAGAGTGTGGGTGGAGGGAAGAGAGAAAGAGAGAGGAAAAAGATAAAAAATGACGCGACCTCGATATGTAATATGGCGGCAAAGTCGAAATCTCCCGACAGCTTTATTTTTAGCCTTGAACGGGTTTCCCCCGCAAACATACACATTATAAAAATATCTCACGCAATGCACGGGCAACTGAGCCGGACGAGACGCAAGACGTGATAATCTCACGCACGATTCACGAACGATCGCGTGTCGTCTCACGCGAGATCGTTCGCGTCTTAATCGATTCAAGATGCCACGGAGAATGATATTACGTAATCCATTCACCGCGGCCAGATTATCCGCTACGATTCTCCTTCTCCTCCTACTCCTTTCATTTCTTCGTGTCCATCTTGACGCGTATTTTTTTTTATCTTCTTTCTTTCTTTTTTTCATACGTTTTCGCGTCAAATAATCTCGTGCATTTATTGAAAGAGAGATAGACAGAGAGGAGAGAGGAAAACAGGAGAGAGTGAGAGAGGAGAGAGAGAGAGAGAGATAGAGAAGGCGAAAGAAAGAGTAAAAAGGAGGATACACCTCGGCACATTACGTAGACATCATTTTTCCACGAAGCCTTTTACGCCCGTCCGTCATCGGAGTTACGTCCGCTTTGACGCGTGATCTATGCGAGGGATGAGAGGCGAGACGCGTAAGCCGCGGAGAAAACGAAAAAAGCAAACACAAAACGAGAATATATGTATTGGTAGGTTTTTACGGTGCCAAGCGTCATTCGACGTTAATCTGTATCTTTCAACCTGTCTTTTCTCATTCGCGATGTTCCCTCTATCTCACTCTTTTACTCTCTGGCTCTCTAATTGAAAGGACAAAAAGAAAACGAATAAGGGAGAAAAGACGGGAAAGAAAGACAAGAAGCAAATTTGCAAGCTTTGCTTCGAGAGGAACGAGGCACGTTAAACAAAAAAGTGAGATCGCTCTTTCTGACAGAACTGCTGAACGGTACTATTCAAGATTCGAAATAAAAAAGTAAACACCATTGATAATTTAAAACAATAAAACATCTTAATTATAATCCCTCCATCCTTGTTAGGTAAAAATCATTTCTGTTTATTTTTTCTTCAGAATTTCATTTTCTATACAATTTTGAAGTGTCATAAACCTAACCTGGGAGACCCGGTATAGCTCGCCAAACTTGAGAAATGAAAAGGAAAAGTAAAAAAGATTTCCAAATGAACGAAAACAAGAAATTGAAAGTGGACGACCATTCTCACGTATCAAATAAGCTCGTCTGGAGGTCAAGAAATTGTTGTTGCAAATCTTCCTTCTCT
>JAIFRP010000080.1:232163-245986 GCA_032403825.1 Odynerus spinipes | reverse complement strand
TCTCTCTCTCTCTCTCTTCTTTCCTTTGCTTTTTCCTCTCTTCTAAGTGCGCCAACGAAAGAGAAAAGCGTTCCACTATGCCGCGTGCAATGTCGACCTTCCACGCGTTGCTTCACACAACTTGGCAGCGTGTCAACTTTTCAAACCAAAAGAGTACCTACTGACGGGAGAGCATGTCCATGACTCGTACATAAAGAACAGAGAGAGAGAAAGACAGACAGAGAGATAGAGAAACAAGTCACTTATTTCCATTTTCCAAAAAGCCAAGTGGGCCCGTAGATTATCGTTTCAAGTGGCGAAAGATTAAGCGATGGTTATATGCTTCTCCAATACCTCTTCGGGTTAAAAACTACATACACGGTAAATTATATAGCTAGATCTGTACCCTGACCGCCTGCATACTTTTTTCTCACTTTAATTGATCACTATTAGTGGACACTGATCCTGCAGTTCTTAATAACATATTCTAACAATGTTATAACGTCAACCGATTATTTATTATTATTATGATTGCCCATGTTACTCGTGTGATCAGACTGTACATATAGGGATAAAAAAAGGAGTTAGACTCGTGATACATTATTGAAGTCAAAATGGGGAGTAACTAATATACCTACTACACTGCACCGTCTTAATATTGCAGAAAATTATTCAACGCATCTTCTAAGAGATAGAGTAAAAAATATCTAATCAAACTAGATCCTACAAATAATTCTTCCGGTGTATGATCAATTTGTATTATTTATTACCATTACCGAACTCAGAACCGTCCCGAGTCCGGCAAGTTTCGTGCCAGCCCTAAAATCGTTTCAAGTTACTATGTTTACATTCGGACCGCATGTTTCTTCATGCTTGACTGAATTCGTGATAACGCTATTTCGTTTTCATCGACCCTATACATTCTATGTATTGCGAAGAGACTCGCTAACGATATCGAACGCTAATAAATAATAAAAACAGATTTTACATCGAAAGAATTACTTTTAGGATCTACGACGATTAAATATTTTTTAATCCTCTCGATGATTACTATAAGCCGTTTAAATATCCGATTCTTGTACCACTATTATAATCGTAATTATGAGAATTGTAATACATACCGCGATACGTCACTGTTATTCTCTTTGTTATCATTTTTAATGGTACTATAGCATTTAGCAGTGTTTTCGCAAGTGCGCCGCACCGTCGAGAAGTAAATATCCGTTTTGTTTCATGAGCAAACAAAATCCGAACGAGGGGACTCGAAGAAGACGAAGAAAGGATCGATCGTAGCTCGATATCGAAGTCGCGAGGAAATCGCGTGGAAGGAATCGGGTATCGAGTATCGGGCATCGGGTCGCTGACGCGGCTCATCCTTTTTTCACGAGCGCTTCTAACGGGCCGACATGCCTTTTATGCTCGAGCTGTCGAACCATAAATGGCTTCGAGAGACTCGCGGTCTCGTCAATGTCGCCAATTCCTTTCCTAACACGCCATTCGATATATACTAACGTCCGTAAGTCTTGGAATAGTTACTAACGTTAATTTTACATTTTAATTAAAACTGTTAAATACCCGCGATATTTAAATTATTAACATTAAATAAACTTAAATTATCGATGATTTTCCTTGGAGAACTATGACCTTCGGCTGTCGACTCGTCAGGATGGCTATGTCTGGACTCCCCCACCCTTTAATCGACAGACAGTTTTTGGTATGCTTCGATGCTTTTGACATACAATGAGATGAAACAACTTGTACCTCTAAAAATGTATTAACTTTGTGTATACATCTGACCAAATTGTTATAAAATAAATGAATATATAATGAATATATAATTGTCTCTTTGAATTTTTCTTAAAAATCGACAAACTTTCCAAACGATCCAATACCTACTCACTCTCAAATAGTTATGAATTTATCTTATTTATTCGTTCATATTATCCCATTTGCTTACTTATATACATACCTACTTATGTAATTTTTTTATTTGCAAAGAAGAAACACTAAAACGGATAAACGTTTAATCATCAGATGTCCGATATGCCGAAAATTACTTTCATTTATTGCATAAAGCATTTCGTAGGAACTATTTTTTATGAAATCAATAGACGTCTACCATATCTGGAAGGTCCACGAAAGAACATACGATTCGCGTCGTGGCGAATAAAACGGCCGGTCTAAAAATATCCAAGCGATCGCTAATCAAGAGAGCTCGAGCGAATCGCACGCATGTATGTACATACGTATATCCGTTGTATGTACTATACAACTGTCGTGCGTATTTATAAGGCATAAAAGTGACATCGAATGGACAGATTTCAAACAGATGTAGAAACGTATATACGTACACGTACACATACATAGACATATACATACAAAATGTCTCGCTTGACAAAAATCGATTATCTCGACGAATAATTCTTTACAACAAACGACAATTTCTCTGTCAGGGATACGCTAATAGGAAAAATAAGCCTGTCAACGAGGAACTAAGAACTATTATCCATTTTTTAAGATATAAAATCGCCGGAGAAATCGTAAATAGAGAAAGTAGGAAATATATATGGAAAGCTAGGAAAATCTGGAATATGATTAAATAATTAATGAAATAATGGTAGAGTGTCTGAAAGGTCAATTAAATGTGGTCATGTATGGGTCTTATTTCAGAAAATCAAGAGTGCCGTGAGTATGTGCGTTTTGGATACTTCCTACCCTTAATACTACTACTACTTCGAATATCTATAATAAATGTTACACACGCTGAAAAAATAATTTTGTAGAAATCTTGCATTTTAATTTTCAAGTAATTTCAAGTAGACTAGATACCCTTTGCATAAAAAGTAAACATTATTCAGCTCGACGCATGCTCTTATCGTAACAAGTTAGCAGCGTATAATTAACGCGCGTCATCGGACGTCTTAGCGCTGATAGGATTAAGTTTAGGGAAAAATTTTTCTGACGTGTATCGTTCGTAAATACCCACGATAAAAACGCAAATAGATCACTTTTCCTCTTCCTCGCTTTCTATCGGACAACGCGTGCACGCGAACTTTCAAATCGCGTGAGCTTCTTATGCGGGCTCGTGTGTAAATTACGAATACTTTTTTCTTCTTCCGGAACACGATCGATCGATATGCGACGACGAGAGGGGAGAGAACGTTAAATGTATGTACATATGACTTCCTTATGGGACGATCGTGACGCACTAAATTGTCACCGTAAGGCCAATAGTAAGGATTGAAACAGAAATTAAACTATTTCAAACCATTATACAGCAGTTCTAACCGAAATCGTTTGTAAGAATCGAAATAATCTTGAAATAGTCATGAATGGAAAGGATTCTGGCTTATATCGGCTTTATTGTATGAGTACCGTTACAGAACCGATATAATATCGTTTCTGTAGAACAGAAACCGAAACCGATTTCAAGATTATTTCGATTCTTATAACTATTGTAAAAACCAAAACCTATATAATACCACATAATCCTTTCCACCCCTTTGTTAATAAAGAAAGTAGGGAATTTCTACAACCCTGTTTCGCTCTAACACGGTTTGAGGATTGGGAAAACCTAAGTACGGGATTATATTAAAGCGGAGAAGATAAAGAAGAGGAGAGAAAGTAAGCATTTAATCGAAATAAATGGTGGTATTTGTAAAATGTTCAATATCATTATTGTTATTACAATGACGCAAAAGATCTACTGCATTATCGAACATATGTAAATACTTTTATTTTTAACTGCATACATGCAATAACTGACAGCTGACTTCGATAAAAGATAAATGAAAACAAGTGCAAGAATCGTTTGAACGGTCTTCAGCGTCGTGGGGGTCACCGATGAACTCCAGTAAGATAAATGCATAAAACATGATAACGCAGCAGAAATTAATCGTTTCGTATAACATTCTTCTATAATACGCATCGTATAACGAAATGTTCGTTTCGACGCGGAGCTGTAGGAAAATTATACAAAATTGGTCCGGTATTTAATTCAACGCGTTGACGGTGCTTATTAGTGACGAAGAAAAGAAAATTAGCGTACACTATTTAACACATTGGCCAATTAGTGATACTGTTAATTTAGTTTTGAGTTTTATTAGTTTATAGAGCTTAACCCAGTTCTTGTGTAGATACTCTAGTTCTTAATTACGCATAGTACGACAAATTTTAGGAACCTAACTACCGTATTATATGAGAGTAACTTTTATTAACTTATACACGAGAAAGTTTCTGAATAGTGAGTACGAATGTATAGAAGTTACTTTCAATAAAAATATAATTGTACCATTCAAGAAGATAAGCAATGAATATATTTATTTATTTAAATTGACTTTGTGTACTTGTGACTAATGACTTTTTATACTTTATTTATCTATTTAAAGTATAAAAAGAATATATAGAACTTTTATATTTAGTTTTTTATGATAAGCGTAATTAGCTATTTGTGACCAATCAACTCCTCTTCCTCGCTTAAGACGTTAAAACAGTATTGCAACAGTTATTTAAAAATAGGTCTCATGCTCTTTGTCGTCAATGTTTTGTTACTATCCAGCGGAATGGTTGCGAAAAAGAGATTGGTAAATACAGTCTGGATGCTGAAACATGATCTTATTTGTTGACGAAGCTAGCATGGACGGAAAAAGACAAGGAATACAGAAAGAAAGAGAGAGAAAGGAGGCAAAAGGAAGGAGGGGAGAAAGATAGAGAGAGAGAAAGAAGGGAAGTTAGTGTTTAACAACACGCTAGAATTACGACGAGAAAAACAATACAACTTGTGTAATTAGATAACGGTAACACAAATGACGCTAATAATACGGAAACTTGTAGAACATATAAAATTCTTGATTTTTACATCTACCGAGATTGTAACCTTTATTATTTTCTACGTGTATAATTTTCTACGACATATTTTGTTGAATATTTCTTTATCGTCGGTCGCTTCGGTTTTACGTCACGTGCACAAAATTTACAAGCAAAAAGAAAAAGAGAAAGAAGATATTATTACTCACCGACTATGCGAGAAAATCAAGCCTTACGATAGGCATGAGTGATCCAAAATGGAGTACGGCAATCTCGTGACATCTTCCTTCTGGTTCCTCGTAGTTTTGAAGTCGCTACGATCGTCGGCTCAATTCCACTTTCTGACCGAGGAAGACCTTGAGGATAAAACAAGAGATAAACGTTAGAACACCGTGACACTGCTTTTCCAATTTATCAACTTATTTTGCAACGCTATATATCGCGCGAAAGAAAAACGAAGTCTCGTGGCCGCTATTTTTTTTCCAAGATCCGGTCATTAATTTTAAGCTTGTACGTGTCGTACAAGCAGATCATTTTAAGATCATACGAGACCTTTTATCGAAACGTGATCGATAAAATATAACGATAAACGTTGCACGATCGTAGTCGCCAAAAATAAATACGCTTTTATCGAACGCTAGTTTACGCATTCCAATCGTACTCTCTTCAAGTGTTTAGCTTTGATTTCTCTAGAAAAGTGAAGTATCCGTAAATACAATATAATATAAATGTATGTATACGAAGATAGAGAAACAAACAGAGGTTCTTTGAGATATCGAGCGATATCTTGCCCTCGAATTAGGCATTGTTTTCTTCGTACAACCTAACCTGAACTTTAACACTCGATGGACATCGTTAGTTCTTCGATGTCCAGACACGTGCGTCCTACTCGCATTAAAAAGCGAATGGCCGTTGGATCGTACGATCATTGATAAGATATCGTGTCGCATAAGAGATTCGTATCCGTATCCACCCTCTCAAATTGTACAATTAATACGATTGGATGTATTAGTAAATGATCCGGTCGATAATTGAAAGATGACTTTGGGAATCACGCTGGTTAGATTGTGATCTATCGCAATTATTTGAATGAATATTTATTATATATATATATATATNNNGTATAACGAACGTTCTGCCTTTATAAAATCGCATTTGATAAAACAATATTTGTTTGTATGTCGAATAAGTATTGATTTATGAGACCACTCATCGAATAAATATTATTGCGTTCTCCACGATCTTATGAGATGATCTTAAGAATCAATTGAAGTATTATAAAACTCTGATAAGATTTACATATACATATATATTCAACGTAACTCTGATATGATGCAATATTACAGGGTAAATAAGCCAAGAAAATTGTGTT
Source organism: Odynerus spinipes (assembly GCA_032403825.1). Classification (NCBI taxonomy): domain Eukaryota; kingdom Metazoa; phylum Arthropoda; class Insecta; order Hymenoptera; family Vespidae; genus Odynerus; species Odynerus spinipes. Next base: position 239,829 of record JAIFRP010000080.1, on the reverse strand, counting down.
ACGTTGGATTGGTGAGAAAGCAATTTCGTTTTCCGCCTATGAAACATTTACATATTAATAAGTAAAAGTATCGCAAATAATGAATAAAATGATATTATTGCTTGTATATGCGTTATAATTATTGTTTCCTTTTTAATATCGAAAAACGAAAAAGATCTTTCACCAGCCTTATGCACACGTACATATTAATTTTTTGTAATTAATCATTATGGACCATATACAATAAAAAATTGCGATATAGTTCCAATAAGATTACACGAGCAAGTAGATTAGCTCAGGAAATGGATACTTTCATATTAGACCCCCTTATCTCGTCGGTCGTTCGACTTCCATCTTCTCGATTCCGTTTTACGATTTTCCATCTCTTCCGAAGAGCCAGTAAATCACGTCGAGAGGCGTTCGCGTGTTCTTCATCCATCGAGCTCGCAGACCCTGGCACGAATCCTTGAATTCGTGAACGCCATCGAGAAGAGCGCGCGCGCGCTCGACTTTGCTCGAAACCCAATGTGATGTATTACTACGACTGGTTTAATTAAGAACACCCACCGAGAGTTTCTTAATCTATTCTCATTTTAACGACAATATTCTGGAAAGTATCAAGGCTGCGATTTCGACCGACCTTATAAACGGGATTCGAACCGTTCGAATTAAAATGCTGAGAAGGAAAGACGCGATACTTCTTTCAACGTCGTCGTCCGTCCGTCCGTTCGTTTGATCAAAGGTCCACACGGACTATGCGACTCATTGTATGCTATTTCACGATGATTAAGTAGACAAGCTCTATGCGTTAAAAGTAGTCAAAGTCTAAAGATCAAAAAACAGAAATCTCTCCCGTGAGTCAGGCTGGTTTTTCACGTGGCGACGTTAATGACCCCGCGACACAACGAATGGTCTTAAAAATCGACCAGTCATGCTCGTTTCTGCTTCTTCCGTTACATAGTAAATTTAAAGTCAATTAGTGTTAGGGGAAAAATGACCGACGATGAAATACTCAAATAGTTGCCAATGTCGCTTGTACGTGAGATACATTGAAATCTCGAAAGCAATAACATTTCTGTGTAATATTGAAATCATCATCGATTGCCCGTGTTGCTGACAGGATTGATTCGGATTCGAGTGCAGAAATAAATACGGGAGAATTTCTTTTCTGATTAGCCGAATTAGAAAAGAATTTTTATCAGTTCCCCGAATCACCCTGTATAATAAAAGTTATAGCGCGCTAATTATAATTTACAAAAAAGTGGACGTCAATTTGAACAACTGATATTTCTGATAAATTAAATAATAAAATAGCTAATGATTTTCTCTTATGCTTCTCCTGTGGGACCAGATTTTCTGGACTCCTTAGTTAATTTTTGTTACCATGAAATGTTGAAATCGAAAAGAAAAGATTATCGACGGCGAAAAAAGTGACGAAAAAATTCCCCTAATAACAAAGAACTCACCTCTTAATATTACTAACGAGTCGTTGCTGCGAACCGTGAAGGCACGCACTTCTCGTTTCCTCATTGAAAAAGCACGTTCGATCGTTACGCGCGCTCGTTGCGAAGTTTCCCTTTGCATGTTCGCAAGACCCATTAATAATAATTCTCTAGCCGCAGTAACGATTCCAGGTAGCGATTTTGTGAACTGCTCGTAAGAAGGTTTCGCGAAAAACAAAAAAGGAAATTTATCAGCCGGTGAAACGATGACGCCATTTTATATTTACCGAGTGTGGCACGACTTAATCGAAGTATTCACGAATTCGAAATTTCAGGATTCTGTCGGATGGAATATCGTCCACGTAATATAAAAGGTTTACCGATCTAAAGAAAAAAAAGAAGAAATAAAAAGAGGAGCAATATTTGTAATATTACACTAGGAATATCGCAATAAATATAAGAAGTATCGAGAGTAAGAGCGCGTAGAATAATTAGTGCACCAAATGATAATATATGAGCCGTTCAGAGGCTAATGTAATGAAGTCCATTTTTTAAATTTTTTGTTTTTTGTAAATTTCAAAAATGGACTTAATTACATCGACTTCCAAACGGTTCATATATGAATAATTATAATTGTGTTACATAAGCATCTACATAATTAATAATATTCTGTATTATTAACGTTATTAATAATTTATTACAGTCATTAATTTTAATGTATAAACGAGTGTGTATCTTAAGGAAATACACAGACAAGGAATTGAGAAAAGAATTACATACGTATGTAAAGATTACAGAACGTCGACCCTCTCCCCTGGTGTTCTTACATATCTTATTACAAACTTTCCGATCGCCGGTGTGGAATTTATTCAATTCCACTTCATTCGTCATTACTCGAATCGATTGATTAAGAGACGTGAGAATGACCGCACGTGCGAGGAAAAACGTCCGTGAAAAAGTTATCGAACGCGCACGATCGAAAGAGATCGAGGACGATGTCACGCTTCTCGCGATACGCGAAAGAAAGAATTCACGAAGTGTGGTTGGATAGCGTCGAATATTCCTTCGCAGATAAGACCGTCCTCGTACGTTGCCCGTGACACTGAATTTGTCGAAGCGTAACCTTCGTAGAATAAAATCTTATGACGTTGCCGCTAAAAGCAAACAAAAAAAAACTTGTTCGCGTACATGCTTACTTTTCCTCTCGCGTGTTCACGAAAGTAGTACATACAAAGTATATACAAATTTGAACGGAAAAGCTGGACGTCGGAGGCCGCCATTTTGGTGATTTCTCCAAAGCGTTCGTATCTACACTGGTCAATATTACAAATTTACTAATTTAATAATCATATTTTCTTTTGACTATGCTTTCTCATAAGAATTATTTTACATGAAATGTAACATGTAATTTATAATGTCGATGTCTATCAATATTTGAGTCATTCAAAAACCAATATGATTAAGTCTATTTTTTAAAATTCACAAAAATGAGAATTTCAAAAAATGGGCTTAATCTAATTAGCTTCCGAACGACTCATTTATCGGAATTATTACCGATATCCCTGCTTATGTATCAATATCACAACCTCTAGACTATGGTCCTTTTATTGTCGGAAGATCGCTTTTTTCCATATATTTTTTCATACAACGTAATCGTACTCGTCATCGTTGAAGTTCACTCGGGCTACACTTGGCTGGATAAAGAAAGACACCTAAACTTTTTCTTTCCGAGTTCGATTCTCTTTGTAGCCTTTATTTTTTTAACGAGTCACGAAGTATCGAGCTCAGCTAGTCTCCGTATGATTTAATCCAGCCCGTTCCGAATGACGAATCAAGTGGAACATCGGTAAGGTCGAATCGAAATTCGAACCCGGAAGTTCGCACTCGCGATAACAAAGCGCAATCGCGAGCACGTATACACATAAATGCATATACGTATGCATATATGTATAAACATGTATACACATACACATACACATACAATATATATATAAACGAGAAAGGCATGCTGTGGCCTACTTTTATATCTCCGACCGAAGTTGCAATAAGTAACGTTCACGATACGAAGCGTTCGAAGTTCGAAAACCGTCAAAAGTGTTGTATTTATTTTTGGGATCACTTACGGCTCAATTTATCGATCGTCGATAAAAGTGAGGTAATTTTAGAAATTATTTTTACGCGCGCGTGCACGCGTATCGCGTTGTACGTCGATGATCGATTTAGATAGCAGGCTGCGAGTAATGTGGACGAAAAAACGAAATTAACGAAAAATTGCATCATGGTTAAATTGATTTTAGTATCTAATAAGATACCACTACCGCGAGCAAATTTTACTCCCAAAAGAACATTTTTAGATACCCACTGTTGTATTCGTTATGGAAAAAGGACATATCGAACCTACAGCTCTTTATATTTTGACTTATACCTTGAACTCCGACAAAAAAAAAAAAAATTCGCCCACGATAACGATATGATGTCACTACAAAATAGACACGTCACAAGCTCCGCCTAAAAATCGGCGTGAAGTTAAAACAGTGATGACTCATCATTGATTAACTATGATAAAAAAAAACTACAGGAAAAAATCGTAAATTTGATTCGATTCCAACGGTTCCAAAATTAGCGCGAAATTTGAATGGAAAAGTTACAACGTCCAACGTGTTCTTAAAGAACGCTTGGAAAAAATTCCGCACGGTCTTCTCGAATACAGGAGAACGACTGTTTGCGTTTCATAATACTCCCCGTACATATGTTCTCCCAATTAACGACGAGCGCGCTTGCTATCGCTAGTATAAAGAGCCGAATGGAAACCACGGGATCACCTGGTTAACACCTTGCCCACTGGCTACGTGCCAGGGGAGCATGTTTTGTAACGTGAAATCGTTCGCGAAATCGCGCTTTCGAGCGTAGACCGATGAACAAAACTGGACTTACGTAATTGATATTTCGAATAAATTATTCGAGTAGATCATTCGACGCATACAATGAAAGAACTTCTTGATCCGCGATAAGTCAAAAAAGGAAACTTAACATTTTTAAAGAGAAATATAGTTGAAATAGTTTAACTAAAATAAAATAATAGTTTTTACCGCGGGAGATACCGTGCATTCGTCGTTAGAAAGTTAGGACGGCCTTCGACCCGGTTTTCCTCGACTTTGAAAGTGCTTCGTCAATGCTGACCGATGTACTCATATTAATGGAAATTATAAAAAGAAGAGAGAAGAAAAAGGTCAATCGCTTCTTTCGCGGTAACTATTTTTAAACGTTGGATAAGCGTAAGCGTCTCCCTCGCTTTCTTTCTTTTTTCGTATCACGCTTCCTAATGAATTCTCTCCTCTCGTAATAATCGTTTTACGCTTCCTATGGAATTTTTCCGCCTCCTTCGATACGAAGATGCATTATGAGTCATTGCCACGAAGGAGAATTCCCTGCTCGTTAATGTAGATTACGGTATTAGAATGAGAAGAAAAACGCGAACGATTCCGATGAAATCGGCAAGATTTTGTTTCCCAAGAAACGAAAAAAAATTTACGTACGTAGGTGTCGGCCGAGTCGTGCAATTACGTGGCACGCAGTGCCGTGATATGCTCGATACATAACACTGGAATTATACCCGTCTGTTTTTAATTACAAAGGAGTAACATTCCATTCCGGGACGCGTTCGTGTCAAAGTCCGCTAAGTTGGATAGGCGATCGCGCGCGTTGGAAAATTCTTAACGAGCGACCACGGCGAATTCGATCGTATGATGACTGACTCGAATTCGATTCGAGACTTAACTCTCGATTTACACGGTAGATTGGTTCTCCGAAGATGCCGTGTAAATTGAAATCGTGCAATTCGAATTCAAATTTCACATTGAAAATAAATACATATGTACCTAATAAATTTAATAAATCTATATGAAACAGTATTATGTATTTTTTATAGTAATAAGAGTACATAGTTTTAAATAAAAATTCATTCAATTCATTTTTACTAATGCTTTTTTGAAGAATGATTGTTCTTTTAATATCTACTCACTGGAAGGTTGCATGGTTGCCAAAAAAATATGTAATGTAATTTTTGAATTTAGCTGACCGTGTTAAACTGAAATGCAAGTGGTGTGTAAATGAAAGTTCTTCCGCATTTTTCAACCGTGATAAACCGGAATCGTGCAATTCGAATACCGTGTAAATCGAGGGCTAAATGTATCTGGAACACAAATTTACCTCCCAAAGCTCATGTATATAGATATTAGGATTTGTTGTTCCATCATTAGATAGATTATTCCACCTATTTGAACATCATAATTTTCTGTTTGATTAGCTTCGCATATATCCATCAATTAGTGGAATAAAAGAAAATATATGAACGTTCTTACACGAAAAATAGTTCTTCTTTCTCTTTTTTTAAATAACCTTGGTCAGATTCTTACAATTTACAAACTCTTATCTTCTGACATTGACGCTATCGAAAAAGGTACGAAGAATTTCTTACCCGAGCGAGGATTTTATCGCGAGTGAAAGGAAATTTCTTCTTGCCGTCCTTGTACTCGTATTCGCCCTCGACTCGTAATTTCAGTGTCATAATCGCATTCGCGATCCCCCTCGAACCGTCACTGCTATATTCTCTTTCTCTCTCTCTCTCTCTCTCTCTCTCTCTCTCTCTCTCTCTCTCTCTCTCTCGGACATCGGCACACGACGTTGACACACTGGCACTGGCATTGGTTGTTATCATCGCGTGAAATATATGATTTACGCGGGAGTCGTAATTGCGGCACAGATCGAACCAAAAGCCGTAAGTCGGAGAAGTGGGTTAAGGCGAATGAGAATCACTGTTGACCCGGTCAGATCCTTATCAACCATTAACGTTCGCGCGCCGACGGAAGGAACTGGAGCCTGGTATTCTCGCTAATTTTTTTTATCGCGATTAGAAAGCGATTAGGAGATTAGAGGCCGACGCATCGTTAGCGAAAATAATATTTACGTATTTCCAAGAACCATTTGCCCTCCCCCGACTCCTTTGTTCGTTATCGATGCGCGTCTCTCGGTCTTCAACTTCGGATCGATTACGATTATTTTCAAAAGACTTATTTACCTACGCAAAAGAAGAGAGGAGGGGGAGAGAAAGAGAGAGAGAGAGAGAGAGGAAATTTTAGCCGTTCGACGACCGGATATCGCGAAATAGGAGCTGCTGCGCGGAGGTTTTTCGCGATTAGCTTGAAAGTCGTCTGACGTTCGTTCCAGTACGAAATAATAGTTCAACGAACGATCGTGCAATATATAATCATATCGATGATATTCGCTCCTGTTTAGTAGAGTCGGTCGATTAAAGTAATGAGCGGACTTGCTTTTCTCTTCGCCCATAATGTCTTCTGGAATTCCTCAAATGGAAAGTCGGTAATAAAGACGACTTCAATTACGGAAGTGGAACGTTACTTCTCTTCGTAAAAACGTATATGGTCGAACGATCGATAAACGGCTACTCATATCGATAAGAAAGACAGAGACGAAAAAGAAGGAAAAAGAAAGAGAGAGAGAGAGAGAGAGAGAGAGAATTGTTTTTTACATCGTTCGCAACAATGAGTACAGAGAACACTATTTTTACGTTCTGACGTCAAGGCAGGTACGAAGATACTTCTTTTTCGGTAACGCCACATTTTTTTCTTTCGATAATACATAAGTACAGATGCAAAAGAAACGCAGAGTGGACCACGTTAACTTTGTATAGTACAGCGGTATACTTGGTGTCTTGTTTTCGATGCTCGATGTCGAGGTTACAATTAGGGTTGCCAGATGTCCCGTATATTACGAGTTGCTCTCCTTTCGGATAACTAAATTAGTAAAACCCGTAATTTCGAAAATTAAATACAAGATGAATAAAGCTCTGCATGTTACATCAGACTTACACGACAACCAGACTGATACGTAGACGTCACGAGTAGCTTTAAGGTGCAAATTTGATGGTTCCAATGGGTTCATGACAATGCGATCACGCGATCAGTCGGAGCAACAGTACGACCTGTCGGAGTAGTACTGTCTTCTTATTGTTCATATGGGAAACATTGCGAAGCATCCGACAACTACAGTACGACTGTGCGGTCGATGAAACATTCTTGTCGTATTATCGTACGATCGTCCATAGGAGAACGGACAAAGAAGAAATTGTATGTATGTTCGTACACTCCTTCAAAAAATGACGCTCACGTATGAAGAACGTATGCCCATGTATACGTGTTATATATATATATATATATATATATATA